>LR812543.1:44644587-44680007 GCA_903798195.1 Danio kyathit
TGCCACAGCGGAATGAACCACCAACTATTCCAGCATATGTTTTACACAGCGGATGCCCTTCAAGCTGCAACCCAGTACTGGGAGACACCCATACACACTCATTCACACTCATACACTACGGCCAGTTTAGTTGATCAGTTCCCCTATAGCGCATGTGTTTGGACTGTGGGGGAAACCAGAGCACCCGGAGGAAACCCACACCAACACGAGGAGAACCTGCAAACTCCACACAGAAACACCAACTGACCCAGCCGGGACTCAAACCAGAGACCTTCTTACTGTGAGGCCACAGTGCTGACCACTGAGCCACCGTGCCGCCCCAAATATTTGAATTAATTTTAATATCTGAGCAGGATTATTTGTGGTCAGTCTGAGTAATGTACGTTGAGAGGACTAGAAAAGTCAAGCGAATAGTTTAAGGCAGCAGGAGTTTATTCCAGTGTTGTGTGTGAACTCAGCCTTTAATGCGAGTCTGCCTGCTCCTCACACTAACTGAGGAAAGTGTTTATTAAATGAGCGAATCCTCTGAGCAGTTTATCCAGAATAAGCCCGAGCTCAGGTTTACCAGGCGGATCTTCAGTTTCTGCTCGTCACACTGAGCTGAGATGTTCAGACTCCTGCAGATTCAGGATCACAGTCTGAGACGTGAAGAGGAGGAAGCTGAGCGTCTCCATCTGTGTTCCTCAGAGCCGCAGGAGACGCCTCATTAACACACACACACACACATGTGCTGTCGGAGCTGACGGCTCGTACAAACACGCGTCCAATTAAAAACATGCAATTAACCAAGATCACACACACTCCGTCAGTCAGAGCTGCACACACACTCCTGATCTCTGCAGAGATGTTTATGAAGCTGCCGGAGGACATTCACCACTGTTCAGATGTTGTGTGTGTGTGTGTTAGTCAGGTGTGTGTCCTCCTCAAGCATCTCCTGTGTGTAACTTTAGTGTCCTCCACATGTGTGTGTGTGAGTCAGGTGTGTCTATATATACTCCAGTCATTTAGTGAAGTGTTCAAGCTGTTAATTAAAGAGTGGTGTGATTCCTGCTCTCCATATTGGGTGTTGTATCCGCATAAGTCATCAATAAGATCAGAAGTTCTGTGTGTGAGCGCCCTCTGCTGCTCTGGATGAAGGATCGTCTCATCATCTCTTGCAAAAATGAGAAGTAAACAGGTCAAGCATGCAAATGCATTATGATTAACTTTAATTAAATGTGCAGCCTTTAGACTGATTAGCACTAGTGGTGTTTTTCTGTCATCATAACTAATAATCAGACGCCGTTCATTAATGTGTGTATGATCAATGCAGAACAGTTTAAACTGGCACAAAATCCATTTACTGCAACTCTTTTATTCATTAATCGAGGCTTGTGTTATGTTGGCTGTGTGTGTGTGTGTGTGTGTGTGTGTGTGTGTGTGTGTGTGTGTGTGTGTGTGTGTGTGTGTGTGTGTGTGTGTGTGTGTGTGTGTGTGTGTGTGTGTGTGTGTTATAGCACAGATCTGCTGGTCTTCTGGACCGACAGCAGAAACTCCGCTTGATTTTGGCCTCGTGTTCGAGGTTTTCTCTGGTATAATGTCCAGCTCACGCTGTTAGCAGGAGAGTCTGATGATGTGCTGCCAAACTACACTGCTGCAGATCCTCTGAGCTCGCTCACCTTACAAATCAGGTGTTCTAGCGGCGATTATATTATCAGGATAGTGACCTAAGCAGGGGAAAAGGTATAATAAGCACAAGAAAATGATTGTTTATTGCATTACTGCATATAAATGTTCAGAGTTAACCAAAAGTTTTAAATTAAACTGCAAAATGATGATGAAGTACAACAGGATACAGACTCATTAGTGAACATTCGTTAATGCATCAGTGACATTATAATTATGTTAAAGCTTATATTAGTTATAAAGTCCATTTAATCAAATGATTACACCTTTTGATTTACAGTATACATGATGCGTGTCTAGAGAGAGTGTGTGTGTGTGTGTGTGTGTATGCTTCAGTTTGAGCTGTTCTCTAACTAGCTGTGTTGTGAGTGCTGGTCATGTGTGCTTCATGCTTCTGTCAGTCTATGTCGCTCCTGTCGCTGTTCATCTAAAAGTCCACATCTATAATCCTCTTAGTCTATGCTGACATTATCTTCAGCAGCTCAAACACTCTAATGGCTAATGGACAGACGGCTGCTTCTCACTCAGGGCTGCTGTTTATGCTAATGAGATGGACACTAGTGGGCGGGGCTTTCCCCCTCTGATGACAGGGAGAACGTCAATCAAAGTCTGATTATAATAAACACAATTAATTCATGTTTAGAGGCTGCTGGAGAGACTCACACACTGCTCACACACACACACACTACTGGGGTTAAACCTCACATTAAAGTGATTTCTGCATAACAGATGCCCTATAAATGCATTTAAACTAAGAAATGAACATCAGCTAAGATTAACAAACGCTTCTGTACTCGTCATTACATTAACTTCAGTCAAATGAACACATTGAGTTTTACTGCATGGAGTTAATCAACTAAAGGCCTATAAATAGCCATAGGTAACATGTGATCGCTTATTAAGTCTTCAAGTATTGAACAACCTCTAATACAGCGATCTGAATATTATCAATAAAGCTGAGATGAATAATGATCAACAGTATCAGGTTTCACTATAATTATTGTTCATAATCAGCTTCACAGACGGCGCAGTGGCGCAGTAGGTAGTGCTGTTGCCTCACAGCAAGAACATCGCTGGGTCGCAGGTTTGAACCTCGGGTGGGCTGGGTCAGTTGGCGTTTCTGTGTGGAGTTTGCATGTTCTCCCAGTGTTGGCGTGGGTTTCCTCCGGGTGCTCCGGTTTCCCCCACAGTCCAAACACATGCAGTACAGGTGAATTGGGTAAGCTAAATTGTCCGTAGTGTATGAGTGTGTGTGGAAATTCCCAGAGATGGGTTGCGGCTGGAAGGGCATCCGCTGCGTAAAATCGTGCTGGATAAGTTGGTGGTTCATTCCACTGTGGCGACCCCGCAAGGGACAAAGCCGACAAGAAAATGAATGAATGAATGAATCAACATCACAAACGGCGCATGTTATTACATTACAACCAAAACCACAGACGTTTAAAGTCAGAGTAACTTTATTAGTAGCTCATAACTTGTGCACGGTGTCTCAGTGGTCAGCACTGTGTCCTCACAGAAAGAAGGTCACTAGTTCAAGTCTCGGCTGGGTCAGTGTGTGTTTCTGTGTGGAGTTTGCATGTTCTCCCCGTGTTGGCGTGGGTTTCCTCCGGGTGCTCCGGTTTCCCCCACAGTCCAAACACATGCGCTATAGGGGAACTGATCAACTAAACTGGCCGTAGTGTATGAGTGTGTGTGAATGAGTGTTTCCCAGTACTGGATTGCAGCTTGAAGGGCATCCGCTGTGTTAAACATATGCTGGAATAGTTGGCGGTTCATTCCTCTGTGGTGACTCCTCATAGATAGCGGACTAAGCTGAAGGAGTGAATGATCCTGCAGAGCCTGTGATGTGAATATTGGCCATGTTCATTATCAGCGAGTGTTGGGTCGTCTTGGTTTCAGCATCAGGTGTTTTCATACACTAACATGATGACCTGTGAATATGGTGCGCAGGAGAGCTGGGTTATAGGATTGACCCAGATGTGTGCTGTTGTTCATCTGCTCTGTTTCTCTCCGCAGTCGTGGACGATGCCGAAGCACGTGGAGGTACGGATGCACGAAAGCCACCTGGAGCCCATCGAGGCCCGGCCGCTCTCCAAATGGGGCACGATCTGCCAGAAGATGCGGAAGAACCTGCTGCTCACGCTGACGGTGATGGGTGAGTGCTGGACGGCCCACACACACACACACACACACACACACACTAATGTTGCACAGTAATATCAGACAGTGTAGGATGGCCTCTTTTAGGGGACAATAACTTGATTTGCCTTTGATTTTAGAAACGTGTTGAGCTCTACATTGGCACACAGCTGCATTACACACACTAAACGCATCATTCAGCTGTGTGTATATTTGCATGATGCCATTCTTCACGTCTCAGGTGTGATTATGGGCGCTGTGTCGGGAATGCTGCTGCGCGTGGCGTCTCCCATCGATGACAACATTGTGATGGTGATCGCCTTCCCTGGAGATATCCTGATGAGGATGCTGAAGATGCTGATCCTGCCCTTGATCATCTCCAGTCTCATCACAGGTAACACACACACACACACACACATCAGAGTATCCTGACAGCACAGTGTGCAGATAGTCCTCTGTGATCAGTCTGCCGCAGTCTCAGTTATGTGTGCGTATGGGAACTGATGTGCTGTGTGTCTCCTCCAGGTCTGGCTGGTCTGGATGCCAAGTCGAGCGGCCGTCTGGGCTCCAGAGCCATGATCTACTACATGACGACCACAGTGATCGCAGCGGTGCTCGGGGTCATCCTGGTGCTGCTCATCCACCCCGGAAACCCCAAACTCAAGGAGAATCTGGGAGAAGGACTGGAGAACGACGAGGTGTCCAGTCTGGACGCTTTCTTTGACCTGATCAGAAACCTGTTCCCTGAGAACCTGGTCCAGGCCTGTTTCCAGCAGGTGAAGCCTCACACACACACACACACACACACACACACACCACACACCAGCTGTCAATGGCATGAGCATATAATAATAATAATAAAACATTCATACAGCTCTTTTCTGGACACTCAAAGCTCTTCACACATTTTTGGGGGACATCTCCTCATTGATGATATGATGGTTAGGAGGCCGTGATGGACAGAGGCCAGTGGGGAAACTTAGCCAGGATGCCCGGGGTTAAACCCCTACTCTTTTTCCAAGGACATCCACAGAGAGTCAGGTCCTCGGTTTAACGTTTACTGAGCCGTATAGAGTCCTCTTCACTATACTGGGGCATTAGGACCCACACAGTCCGCAGGTTGAGCGCCCCCTGCTGGCCGCACTAACATCACTTCCAGCAGCAACCTAGCTTTCCCATGTGGTCTCCTGTCCAAGTACTAACCCTGCTCAGCCCTGCTTAGCTTCAGTGAGCGACCATGTGAGAGTTGCAGAGAGCGAGCTGCCAGCACTATATACACTATACCAAGGGTGGGCAAACTCGGTCCTGGAGGGCCGGTGTCCTGCATAGTTTAGCTCCAGCTCTAATCAAATGCACCTGAACATGCTAATCAGTGGAGTTTAGTTATAAACTAATTTCGAGAGGATCACGTGATTATGATTGAACACGGCTGGTTACACGTTAACCACTCATGATTGTCCAATCAGACGATCCCTAACTCACTATAAAGAGCCAGGGTTTCTTACTACAGTCATCTTCGATTTGAAGAACCAGATCTACCTGAGCTCAGAGCTCCCCTCTCGCCCTGCAAACGGGAGGGAGCCCGGGGCTCAAGGACCTTTTGAGCTCAGGGCTCTCTCCCGGGACAGCATGCCAAACTTGCTTTATAATCAATCATCAGCTAAGTGTGAACTCTTGAATTATCTATAAGCAGGTGTGTTTGATCAAAGTTGGAGCTAAACTGTGCAGGACATCGGCCCTCCAGGACTGAGTTTGCCCATCAATGCACTATACACTATATGTGATGCAGGAATCAAATTAGGACAGTATGTGTTCATTTTTGCTTTGAGAAATAAATCAGATGTCATCCCTTTTTAAAACTTCCACAGCTGAATGAGCCATAAAAACAGACTGACTGGGAAACCACAATCACGATCTTCACATGTTTGACTGTAGTTTGTAGATAAATGAACACTAGGGGGCAGTATGCCTTAAGTGACGTATTTTAGATTAGCAGACATGTAGACAGCGCCCTCTAGTGGATTTCTCATCTGAAACGTGCAGTAAAATCACACAACTCTAAAGTGAAGGCAAAGGTTTCAGACTGCCCCCTGCTGTCTGCATGCAGTACACGCATAATCCCTGCTCTCGTGTGAACCAATAGGATTAATGCAAAAATAATCAGACTGCACCTCAAAGATTTCTTTCCAGATTTTAAGTAGATTTAATTTTTAATTAAGTTCATTAAGCAGCCTTTTAATTATTCATTCATTTTCTTTTCAGCTTAGTCCCTTTATTAATCTGGGGTCGCCACAGCGGAATGAACCACCAACTTATCCAACATATGTTTTACACAGCAGATGCCCTTCCAGCTGCAACCCAGTACTGGGAAACACCCATACACACTCATTCACACTCATACACTACAGACAATTTAGTTGATCAGTTCCCCTATAGCGCATGTGTTTGGACTGTGGGGGAAACCGGAGCACCCGGAGGAAACCCACACCAACACGGGGAGAACATGCAAACTCCACACAGAAACACCAACTGACCCAGACTGATTGTGCAACCCTCTGCGCCACCGCGCTGCTCGCCTTTTTTATGATCCCCATGTAAATCTACACTTAGCAGACAATATGAATGCATCATGTTTAAAGAGGGCCTGACTCTTGTGATGTGTACTTGCACAGATCCAGACGGTGGTGAAGAAGGTGGAGGTTCAGCCGGATCTGGACGACACCAACAGCACCATGTCAGAGTATCTGTCCAACGCCACCAAACCTCCACCCATCTTCAAAGACAAGAAATCCCTGCAGTTCAAGAGCGGCATGAATGTGTTGGGTACGAGAACACACACACACACACACACACACACACACACACACACACACACACACACACACACACACACGGCCAGTGCTCGGGAACATGCTCTCAGAAGGACTACACCCCTTATTCTTTAATAAAGCATCTAAATGTGCTGCTTTTTACGGACACTAATACATTAGGTGACTTTTTTATAGTGGAGTTCATATTTCAAGACTAAATGTCATTAAATATACACACAAACATAGTTTTGAAGATATTTGATATATTAATTGTGTAGTTATTGAATTATTCCTGATCTGCATCTCTCCGTCTGCTCCAGGTCTGATCGGATTCTTCATCGCCTTTGGTATTTGTATGGGAAAGATGGGCGAGAAAGCGAGACTGATGATCGACTTCTTCAACATCCTCAATGAGATCGTCATGAAGCTGGTCATCATGATCATGTGGTCAGTCCTGCAGTCCTGTAGACTGGCTTTGTGTTGACAGTAGCTGTGTTTCCATACAAAGAGAGAATTAAATATATGCGGAGAACTGTAATACGCTTCTAAAGCTGACCTAATCTGCCCCGTCTCTAACGTCAGTCTCTGTGTTTACACTCCTTATGAAGTGATTTTGCACAATAGGTTGTGTTTATTGCACATGTCCTAAATCCCTGCAGATCTTGGTCTTCATCAAGCGTTTGTTTTACTGCAGTAATCCAGCATGTGCATTAGGATATGTGTATGGAAGCTCAGCTAGTGTGGTGTGTGTTCAGACTCAGAGCATGGATTGTCCTCCAGGTATTCTCCCTTCGGCATCGCCTGCCTGATCTGTGGGAAGATCATCTCCATCAAGGACCTGGAGGTGGTGGCGCGGCAGCTGGGCATGTACATGATCACGGTCATCGTGGGTCTGATCATCCACGGAGCCATATTCCTGCCCTGCATCTACTTCGCCATCGTCAGGAAAAACCCCTTCTCCTTCTTCATGGGCATCTTCCAGGCCTGGATCACCGCTCTGGGAACCGCTTCTAGGTTTGGCATCACACCACATCAGTTATAATCCACACTGGAGGAAACTAAATTAGCAGCTCCCCCTAGTTGATGATGGTTTTATTCTCTTATATCTGCTTGTGAACTGCTTTATGGGATCTTGATCTTTCCTCCAACATCTTTTAACCCTTTAAGCGCTGGAACTCTACCCGTGACGTTCCGCTGTCTGGAGGAGAACCTGGGCATTGATAAGAGAGTCACACGCTTCGTTCTTCCTGTCGGAGCCACCATCAACATGGACGGAACGGCGCTCTATGAGGCTGTCGCCGCCATCTTCATCGCACAGATGAACGGGATTGATCTAGACCCTGGTCAGATCGTCACCGTCAGGTAAGACTACATACAGAACACACTTCATGTTAATACGTCATCAGTCTCAGAAGTCTGTGTGTGTGTGTGTGTGTGTGTGTGTGTGTGTGTGTGTGTGTGTGTGTGTGTGTGTGTGTGTGTGTGTGTGTGTGTGTGTCACAGATCACTACTTTACCATGATTTGGGTAAAAGCGTTTTCAAGTGTGTCTCTTTAAATGCAAATTATCTTCTGCTCCCGCCTCCTTTCCTGAGGTGGGTGGAGCCTTTACATCTTATGCCTCAATTACTCCACTGTGTCCCGCGCCCTTTCCAAAAGTAGGCGGAGCCTTTAAAAGTTATGGCCTAATTACTCCACTGTACTCCACCCCCTTTCCAGAGGTGGGTGGAGCTTTGCATCAGTTACTCCACTGTACTCCACCCCCTTTCCAGAGGTGGGTGGAGCTTTGCATCAGTTACTCCACTGTACTCCACCTCCTTTCCTGAGGTGGGTGGAGCTTTGCCTCAGTTACTCCACTGTACTCCACCTCCTTTCCTGAGGTGGGTGGAGCTTAGCCTCTGTTACTCCACTGTACTCCACCCCTTTCCAGAGGTGGGTGGAGCTTTCCCTCAGTTAATCTGCTGTGCTTCACCCCTTTCTAGATGTGGGCGGAGCCTTACAGCTTATGTCTGTTACTCTGCTGTGCTCCGCCCCTTTCTAGATGTCTTTACAGTTTGTCCCTTAGTAACTCTTCTGTGCTCCGCCCCCTTTCAACAGGTGGGTGGAGTTTTTACAGCTCGTGCCTCAGTTACTCTGCTGTGTTCCACCCCCTTTTATCATGTGGGTGGAGCCTTTACAGCTCATGCCTCAGTTACTCTGCTGTGCTCCGCCCTCTTTCTTTTATGTGGGTGGAGCCTTTACAGCTCATGCCTCAGTTACGCTGCTGTGCTCCGCCCCCTTTGCTCATGTGGGTGGAGCCTTTACAGCTCATGCCTCAGTTACTCTGCTGTGCTCCGCCCCTTTTCAACAGGAAGGTGGAGTTTTAAGCTTGTGCCGCAGGTACTCTGCTGTGCTCCACCCCTTTTCTTCATGTGGGTGGAGCCTTTATACCTTGTGGCTCAGTTACTCCACCCATTTCCAGAGGTAGGTGGAGCCTTTACAGCTTATACTTCAGTTACTCTGATGTGCTCCGCCCCTTTTTAGATGTGGGCATAGCCTTACAGTTTATGTCTCAGTTACTCTGCTGTGCTCCCCTAACTTTCTAGATGTGGGCGGAGCCTTACAGCTTATGTCTCAGTTACTCCACTGTGCCACCCCCTTTCGTCATGTGGGTGGAACCTTTACAGTTGGTCCCTCAGTTACTCTGCTTTGCTCCGCCCCTTTCCACATGTGGGTGGAGCCTTTACAGCTTCTGCCTCAGTTACTCCGCTGTGTTCCTGTTGATGGACAGGCACGGGCTGCACTTGAATAACCATGATGAACTGTCCACATTTAGACATTTCTGAAAGTGAAAGTGTTTGCCAAAGATGCTTTATTTTTAGGAGAGGTTGTGTGACTGACGGTCCCTCGTCCTGCTAATCCTGCAGTTAGCGATCCGCTTGGAGTTTTGCCTGAGGAAGATCAGCAGATGGTCTCAGTGTTTCTCCCGCTCTCCCTGAAGTGTGTGCAGAGCGTGTCTGACAATAACCATCCCACTGTCAGACGCTTCAGAGACACCAGACGCTGCTCAGGTCTGCCTCTGACAGATCTGATCACTTCAGCATCCGCTGGGCTCTGCTGCATCACACTGCTTTGGCATCACTTCAGCACAATGGCATGAGCTGACCGTCACTCATCGGTCCTAGTGTTAGAGGAATATCTAGTTTGAGTTTTTGTATAGATGTAATAGAATACAACCTTTAAAAACACCGACAGCCAATCAGAAACCAGTAAGAGTTAAAGCACAGTTTACAGCTCCATACGGCACTGTGGAGAAGCACACTGATGATGAGACACTGATGAAAGATCAGCTCTATTCTGGAAACTATCGGTTATACCAGTGTTTCCCAACCCTGTTTCTGAAGGCACACCAACACTACATATTTTGGCGGTCTCCCTTATCTGATCCGCTAACTTCAGGTTTTGTGGTCTCTTCTGATGTCCTGCTGAGCTGATTCAGGTGTGTTTGATTAGGGAGAGGTTGAAGCTGTGTACTGTTGGTGTGCCTCCAGGAACAGGGTTGGGAAACACCATAGGAAATAATGATTAAAAATACATGGAAGTTATGAAGCCATGCTGGCAGTTTGAAGAGTAACACTAAGTCAGGAATCCAGTGCTAGTTTGAGTGTGTTTGTGTGTAAAATGCTGGAGCACTGACTGCGGTTGCTGAATGGACTGATTGATTAGATTGGTGTCAGGACACCTGCTGGTGACAGAAGATAATGCACAATTAAAAGCAGAATCTAATTCATGTCTGGTGTGAACATGCCTTAAGTGTTTGTATTCCCATCCTTCATCTAGTCTTACAGCAACACTGGCCAGTGTGGGAGCGGCCAGTATTCCCAGTGCTGGACTGGTCACCATGCTGCTCATCCTGACGGCGGTGGGTTTGCCCACACAGGACATCAGTCTGCTGGTGGCGGTGGACTGGCTGCTGTGAGTATTCTCCATCTGCAGATCTTAAAAGGATTATCTGCTAGATTAAGAGGCTTTGATCTGTTCAAAACTGGTGTCTTAACTCATACTCCATCCCCTAGCCATACACTACCTGACGAAAGTCTTGTTGTTGATCCCAGTTGTAAGAGCAGCAGATAATAACTGGACTTCTAGTTGATCATAAAGTGTCAGAAGGTGGATTTCTCTGCTGAATCATCTGTTGATCTGCATCAATCATCACCAATACTGCAGAAGACCTACTGGAACCCACATGAACTCAAGATTTTCACAGAAATCAGTCAAGTTTGGTGAAGGAGAAATCATGGTTTGGGGTTCATTCAGTATGGGGGTGAGCGAGAGATCTGCAGAGTGGATGATCAACATCAACAGCCTGAGGTATCAAGACATTTGTGCTGCCCATTACATTACAAACCACAGGAGAGGGACAATTCTCCAGCAGGATAGCGCTCCTTCTCATACTTCAGCCTCCACATCAAAGCTCCTGAAAGCAAAGAGTGCTCCAGGATTGGCCAGCGCAGTCAGCAGACATGCACATTATTGAGCTGATGAAGGAGAAGGCGTTGAAGATGAACACAAAGACTCTTGATGAACTCTGGGAGTCCTGCAAGAACGCTTTCTTCTCCATTCCAGATGACTTTATTAATCAGTGATTTGAGTCAGAGATGTATGATGCAGTCCTCCAAGCTCATGATGGAGTCAGACACAATATTCATTCTGTTTCCACTGCAGCATCACTTTATATTCTATACTGGACATTATTGAAGGTTCAGAGCAGAGTCAGACCTTACTGTCCTAATGAAATCATTCAACATCAAGACATGATCATATTTTATTGTGCTCAAATAAGCAAAATCTAGAGGCCTTTGCCTTTCAGACACTTCTGACACCAAATCATCAACTAGAAGTCCAGTTATTATCTGTGTTCCTAAAACTTGGAAAGGCCACAAGACTTTTGTCAGGTAGTGTATTACACCAGTGCTTTTACAGCTGCTCTGGCCTCCTGTTCAATCATGTATTGATTTGAAGGTACTTATTTTAACCGATAAAGCAATAGATGTATTCCTCTTATAAAGCTGGCTCCAGAGTAAATGTGAAGTCTGGTTAGTTTCTCTCCGCTCTAGTGATTCTCTTACACCAGCCTCGCTGTAAACTCTGAGCTGGAGGTCATCATCTTTGCACTTTTTCCAGTGTAGATTGTGTCAAAGCTGCGTAACAGATGCAGTGCTAGTAGTGCTAGTAGTCACAGTTGAGTTTAGTTGAGTTCAGTGTACAGCTAATGTAAATAAAGTGTATAATTGTGATGGTGATGTCTTCTCAGGGACCGATTCCGTACCTCAGTGAATGTGGTGGGAGACTCGTATGGCGCAGGTATCGTCTATCACCTGTCCAAGGCAGAGCTGGACGCTCTGGATGCCCAGCACGGGAAGACTGACGACATCGAGATGATGACCAAGACCCAGTCCTACTATGATGACCTCAAAAACCATCATGAAAACAACTCCAACCAGTGCGTCTTTGCTGCTCAAAATTCAGGCTTAGTAGATGATTGCAAGGTACAAGCCACGCTTACGGACGTAGAGACATCCATATAACACACCTCTGCATGCGCTGCACCGCTCTTCTGCATGACTGCATATATGTAATACACATATGTATGCTGTGTGTGCGTGTGTGTGTGTGTGTGTGTGTGTGCATACTGTGCATGTATTAACATATGCTTGCTTCTTTTCTTGGAGCTTATTTTTATTATTATATGGAGATTATTACAACATATGTTGTTAACGAAGTTTTTTTTACCATGAACTATATATACTAAAATACTGTAGTGTTTTATGAACCATACTATGATTATATACATATTATCGTGTATAAAACTCTTGAATAGCCCAGTTTACTGTAGTGTTACTATAGTGAACGAATAAACTGTAATAAATACTGTAGTACAAATTACTACAGTAAATTGTGGTGTATTGTAGTATAATATACACTATATTTGTACAAATCTACAGTATTGGGTCATTTCATTGTATTACTATAGTTGTTGTGTTACCATAGCAACTGTACAATTGCCACAACAGATCAATTACTATAGTTGTTGTGTTACCATAGCAACTGTAGAATCGACACAACAGATCAGTTACTATAGTTGTTGTGTTACCATAGCAACTGTAGAATCGCCACAACAGATCAATTACTATAGTTGTTGTGTTACCATAGCAACTGTAGAATCGCCACAACAGATCAGTTACTATAGTTGTTGTGTTACCATAGCAACTGTAGAATCACCACAACAGAACAATTACTATAGTTGTTGTGTTACCATAGCAACTGTAGAATCACCACAACAGATCAATATCTATAGTTGTTGTGTTACCATAGCAACTGTAGAATCGCCACAACAGATCAATTACTATAGTTGTTGTGTTACCATAGCAACTGTAGAATCACCACAACAGAACAATTACTATAGTTGTTGTGTTACCATAGCAACTGTAGAATCACCACAACAGATCAATTACTGTAGCTGTTGTGTTACCATAGGAACTGTAGAATCACCACAACAGATCAATTACTATAGTTGTTGTGTTACCGTAGCAACTGTAGAATCGCCACAACAGATCAGTTACTATAGTTGTTGTGTTACCATAGCAACTGTAGAATCACCACAACAGAACAATTACTATAGTTGTTGTGTTACCATAGCAACTGTAGAATCACCACAACAGATCAATTACTGTAGCTGTTGTTACCATAGCAACTGTAGAATCTCCACAACAGAACAATTACTGTAGCTGTTGTTACCATAGCAACTGTAGAATCACCACAACAGAACAATTACTATAGTTGTTGTGTTACCATAGCAACTGTAGAATCGCCACAACAGATCAGTTACTATAGTTGTTGTGTTACCATAGCAACTGTAGAATCACCACAACAGAACAATTACTATAGTTGTTGTGTTACCATAGCAACTGTAGAATCGCCACAACAGATCAATTACTATAGTTGTTGTGTTACCATAGCAACTGTAGAATCGCCACAACAGATCAGTTACTATAGTTGTTGTGTTACCATAGCAACTGTAGAATCACCACAACAGATCAATATCTATAGTTGTTGTGTTACCATAGCAACTGTAGAATCGCCACAACAGATCAATTACTATAGTTGTTGTGTTACCATAGCAACTGTAGAATCGCCACAACAGATCAGTTACTATAGTTGTTGTGTTACCATAGCAACTGTAGAATCACCACAACAGAACAATTACTATAGTTGTTGTGTTACCATAGCAACTGTAGAATCACCACAACAGAACAATTACTATAGTTGTTGTGTTACCATAGCAACTGTAGAATCACCACAACAGATCAATTACTGTAGCTGTTGTGTTACCATAGCAACTGTAGAATCGACACAACAGATCAGTTACTATAGTTGTTGTGTTACCATAGCAACTCTAGAATCACCACAACAGAACAATTACTATAGTTGTTGTGTTACCATAGCAACTGTAGAATCGCCACAACAGATCAATTACTATAGTTGTTGTGTTACCATAGCAACTGTAGAATCGCCACAACAGATCAGTTACTATAGTTGTTGTGTTACCATAGCAACTGTAGAATCACCACAACAGAACAATTACTATAGTTGTTGTGTTACCATAGCAACTGTAGAATCACCACAACAGATCAACTACTGTAGCTGTTGTTACCATAGCAACTGTAGAATCTCCACAACAGAACAATTACTGTAGCTGTTGTTACCATAGCAACTGTAGAATCGCCACAACAGATCTATTACTGTAGCTGTTGTGTTACCATAGGAACTGTAGAATCACCACAACAGATCCATTACTATAGTTGGTGTGTTACCATAGCAACTGTACAATAACCACAACAGATTAATTACTATAGCTGTTGTGTTACCATAGCAACTGTTGAATCGCCACATTGGATTAATCCATGTACTTTACCATAGTACAGTTCAAAAACACTTCAGTATGTTCTGTAAGTTACTTTAATATTTTATACATGAGCTCATCAGTCTACATCTTTATCTTCTAGTTATGATGATGTTGTGAGATGGTTAGGTTGGGTTCTCTCGTTAACTCTGCTCTTGCTGCTGTCTTGTGTTTGCATGATCTGAATGTGAACTTAACCCAAACTAACCCAGGTTATCTAACACTGCAGTCCTCTGTAGACGCATTGCCACATAACCACTCACACATGCTTGTAAGATGGTTGTACCTTGTGTTTTGTATTCATTTATGCAAGTTTTTTGTCTATATCATATCACAGTCTGTGTATTTGTCTTTGAGTGTTCTCATGCAGGTAAACAGCTGAACGGTTTGACTGTCTGTTTTTAGCACAGTTATATGGAAAAGCTTTAGTCTTGGAGCTCAGATTTCTAAGCAGTAGTATTGACTGCCATGATTTATTGCAGAAATGAAGGAGTGGATTAAGAAAGACAATATGGAGTCACTTTCAGGATGATTTACACCAGCAATGAAGTAAAATCATGAACAACCAATCAGAATTTGGGCTCCATTTCGAGACTAGTATTGCTAATAAGTATACACACGAACACATGGCAGTGTAGTGTATTTCTTATTTATCTAGAACTAGAGGGTGTGTAGATATAGAAGAAAGCCCCCAGTATAAAGTGAACATCAGCTAGTCTCAGAAATCTGTGCTCCAGAGATGTGTGTGTTTTCTGGCCGTGGGCTCAGATGTGTGTGATGTTTCAGGTAACCCTGGCGGCCACCAACGGCTCGACTGCGGAGATCACAGTCGTTGAGGAAGAACCCTGGAAAAACGATTAAAAAACCCCGACCCAACCCAAAAGCAGAGACAACCAACCTACATCCATGCACATAGAGCACAAACAACTGTCCTAGATGATTCCTGTTCGTGTCTAACCTCGTTAACTAAATATAAACACGCGTAACACGAGAATGTGAGGCCAAAAGCTGACACGCTTGTGTAAAGTATTCTCCATGTACACTTCAACACCTTTATGTTTGAGGAGTGTTTTTCAGACACACACCGCCTGTATGAACCTCCTCTCTCACAGTAGATCCTCTCTGTCCAATCACAGCGCTTCTCATCAGCCTCATAGGGTGTTGCTAGGACACAGATGACTGTATGACACACGTGTGTGTGTGTGTGTGTGTGTGTGTGTCTCAAGAGCACAAACACCTTTCAGGCCAGTATATTTACAGTTCAGGTTTAACCAGAGCCCTTCAGATGTACCGAAATATGCAACGCAAGCCTTACGTTTCATTCCTAATAAAGCACAAATCATAAATATATATATTTATGTTGCACAACCAAAACAGCGGCTGAATCACGAGCTCCAGAAGTGCATCTTTTAAACTGACGCGTCTATTTTTATATACGCTAAGCCGGGTTTGGCTTTATTAACTGATTTACACATCCGATATATGTTGACAAGCCATCTAAAACTAGCCCCCATCTGCTCAGAACATTCCCCAACGCTGATGAGATGTAGAAGTAAACTCAGGCTCCTCCATCACCCAGTGTATCTGTCAGGGACGTGAACATTCCTGCTGCAGAGCGAGATGCTCTGAGTGAAGCGCATGCTGGAGAGAATCAATGTTTACCTGTTTTTATAATCCAGTGTTTTTAAATAACTAATGCCTTCGTGTCTTTTACTGCTGACGCTGTTTTTTTATTTCTTTTAGCGCACTTTTGCATCCCTTTTAAAAGATTTTACCTCAGAAAAACACATTTGCCAAGGCTATCGCGACCACCGCGTCGCTCAAATCACTGGAAGTATTACGACCAATCATTTGAAAGAGGATTTTATATATAAGCTGATCCAAAACACTACCTCTGGATGTCCGTCCTCTTTCATCTCCTCCAGACGACTGTTTCTGAGCCCCGTCATGCTGCAAAACATCACTTCCTGTCCGATCGACCAATCACACGCGTCCACATACCTCACCAAGCCAATCAGAGATTCACATTCGAAATCACAGCTAATCCCAGAAATGGATTCTAGATCCCTAATGTGTCTAATCGGTTCGCTAACTAAACAGTGTTATAATCTCAAGCGCCATATGAACACGAATCGTAATGTGAATTTTGGCTGACGTGTCCAGCGTCGGCCCCTGAGCCTCCGTCGTGTTTGATCTCACTGTTAGCTGCATGGACATTTAGTGTTTTGCACCAGTTTCTTAAAGTAAAGCATGCATTTTGAAGTGCCTCCTTGCACTTTGTGTATATACTGAAGGCAGCGGCGCTGCTAGTGCGGGAAACCGGGGGCCTCTTACGCCCCCCCCCCCCCCCCCCCCCCCCCCCTAAGGGCCCCAATAATTCTACCATTCCGCATTTTCTACAGAGGGGTTCTGACCCAATGAAATGTACTGTACGGAGCCCCGAACTCCTAGCGGCGCCACTGATCGTGGGTAACATCAGTATGATATTTTCAGTCGTAGAGTCGTGGAGGTAGTGTTTAATTGATGTGAGCGTTTAATGAAAGTGTTTCTGTAATCCTGTAGCGCTGTATTCCCTCTTCGTGCTGCATTAAATACTCAGTCTAGAAGCGTAGTGAGTTTAACTCTCATTTCAGCAGTTTCATATCCTGATCTGGAATGTTTTTATTATTCCCTACAGAAATATATATATATATACATGTGTGTGTGTGTGTGCGTGTGTGTGTGTGTGTGTACCCTGCATTTATATGTCAGAAATTAAACATTTTAATCTAACATGCGACTCAAAAAAAAAAAAAGGAAAAATAAAGAAGATATTTGTATATTATATATGGCATCTCAAAATACCCCCCCTATATTTTTGAGGATGTTTTACGGTAGACATTGTGATAGTCTTCTATATGATTCTGTGTTATATGTACATCAACCGTCTGGAACATCTGGATGAGATATGCTGACCATATATAAAAGCACACTGTCTGCAGTCTGTTCTTGCACTCCATATATTTCACACACTTTGATGTCAAGCATTATTAGGATAACCCATGTGTATTATTCTTACTTAACCGCGTTCATCTGGAAGCGTCACTAGTCGATGGTTTACATCTCTGACGGTGTAAGCTCGTCTCTCTTCTGCTCCTCACCCTTTTTGTGATGTGATTTTTTAATGCAAAGGGAGAGAAAACTATAAAGGAATGTGGTGATATAAATGATTTCCTGTGTCATAGCTGTGAAATAAAAGTGTGTTCATGCATATCAATATGTGTTGTACCATTGGTGTACATACAGTTATTATAACTAATAAATGTTGATTCATAACTAACTCCAGTCTCGTTTACTGATCTACATAGCAGTGAGTGTGTTATTATTATGATCATGTCTTCTGGCTTCATCATATTAGTTTTAAACTTGAGGAAATGTAGAATTAGAGGATCATCATGTCATCATTTTAATCATCTCTCACCAGGAAAGCACACTGAATGAGAAAAGCGATGGTCCTGATAGCGAGCCCTGCTGCACACCGCACTGAGCTGTGGTTCACATGACATTTATTGCTGGTCATATTTCAAAACTATCCAGGAAATATTCATGATCAACATCTGCAAAGCATCACCAATGTCCAGTAGCATTAACAGAGACGCAAACATTAATTATAAACAATTATAGAATTAATTAGAAACAAACAAGTGCTAACAACCTCTCACAACCTTCACACAAACACTGCATTACAGTTAAACACAGCAGATAAAAGAAACATCAGGGAGCATTAGGACATGACTGAGGGTACAGCTTGGGGAGAAATGTACAACACTGATGTGTGTTTGCTCATTTCAGTCCACACACACACACACACACACACTACATTTGCACTGCATTTAGCAGACACTTTACGCACAGTGATGAGAAGCCATTAAATCATCAAGAGAGCAGAAATATACAATATACAAGTGTGATTAACAGTCGAAAACAGTAGACAGAGCACAAGTACACACATGCATACAACCTTTCTGTTCAAACACACATTCTGTACACACACTCACACATTTTGTACACACACACAAACTCATTCTTTACACACAGACACACACACTCACACATTCTGTGGCATTCTGCTCACACACTATGTACACACAGACACACACGCAGTCATTCTGTACACACACACACAGAGAGATTCAGTAGACACACATCACATCCTCGCGCTCTCCCTTTATCTGTTTAGCTGCTGTTCCTCTAGAGTGTGTCTGTGTTCAGCAGTGTGACCATCTCCTGTGTGTGTCTGTGTGTATCCGCTGAGCCGTTCTCTGCTGCGACGGTGCTGTTGATGATCAGAGTCTGCTTCTGTCCACACAGCCTGTACATGAGTATGGGTTAATCAACAGTCTGACTTCAGTAGCGTATCACCATCAACACACTATTGCGGAATAAATGACAATGACAAACACTGAACTGGCTGAAATAAGTGTTTACTACAGTAAACTGTGCTGTATTGTGGTATAATATACCCTATAGCTGTATAAAACTACAGTATTGGGCCATTTGATTGTATTACTGTAGTTGTTGTGTTACCATAGCGACTGTAGAATCACCCCAACAGATCAATTACTATAGTTGTTGTGTTACCATAGCAACTGTAGAATCGCCACAACAGATCAATTACTGTAGTTGCTGTGTTACCATAGCAACTGTAGAATCACCACAACAGATCAATTACTATAGTTGTTGTGTTACCATAGCAACTGTAGAATCACAATAAATCAATTGGTTTAGTTGTCACGTTACCATATCAACTGTAGAATCTCCACAACAGATCAATTAATGTAGTTGCTGTGTTACCATAGCAACTGTAGAATCTCCACAACTGATCATTGGGTATAGTTGTGTTACCATAGCAACTGTTGAATCACCACATTGGATTAATTCAAGTATTTTACTATAGTGTGGTTCAAAACACGGTTTACTATAAACTACTGTAGTATTTTTAAGCTTGTGTTTGTTATTTTTAAGACATGTTAAACAGACGTACCTTTTTTTGTTTACTACGATACAACAGAAGAGTAAAATGAGAAGAACTGCCAATATTGTCAGTAACACGATCAGCCAGTCTGTAGGAGAATAAGCAGAAAGCACATGCCAATCAGAGCAGGCGGACACAAAGCATATCGGTTTATACAATAATCATGTTAATGGCTATGAAAATATTACACTAGACTTCATATGCAAAAAAAAAAACATTATACATTACAATCTAACACTAATTAAATTAGCCAAACTATTATATTTCCTAGAAAAATATTAGAGAAAACAAAAGTATAATCATAATGATGCGCTCTTGTGTTATTTAATCTGGCGCATGCGCACGGCGGTGTCTGTATACTTCAGTTCGAGTTTAGCAGAAACACAACACGCTCGAAGAACAGAAGATTCCAGCACCAAATAATGTCAAGGCTTTCTGATATTGACGGATGAAGAAAGTGAAATGTAAGTGACACCCTGATAAAAGCAGCACATGTGAAGCACATTAATGCGCGCGAGTCAGTCAGTCAGAGTATCTGCCGCCTGTAAAGCAGACCCGAGGTACTTTACAGCCTTACATATAATCTGCAGGACAAACTGTTGCTTAATCAGTGTTCTCCATTAATTAAGTTCAATTCAGACAAAGCTGTTAAAACCTAAGTATATTCATGTCGAAACTGTTGTTTAGGCCATCATTGAGTCTCTGTATTTACTCCTGTAAATGTGTGTGTACATCTATATTTATTCAGTGTTTTAATTAGTTTCACAAATAATATTGTAATTTATAATAACAGTAATATTAAAATGTTCATATGATTTACAGTACAGTTTGTAAAGTAATATTTTCTCTCTTTTAGTAAATATATTATATGAGAGACTTGCTTTGTTTACCAAATAAGCGGATCTAATTGGGTTTGCATTGTAAACATTAATTGTGTATCCCTGATGTGAGTCAGTAGGGGGCGCTGTGTGTTTGTGCATCAGTAACTATCATTGCTGAACACACACACACACGAGCTGAACTAGAGCCAATCATTCATAAAAATAAAACTATAGTGAGAATAAAGTCATTATTAGAGATTAAACTTGATATATATTTGAGACAATTACAAAATAATAATGTTGAGGATAAAACTTTGCTCTAAAATGTTGACAAACTCATTCAATATCATGAATAAAGTTGTGCTTTAAGTAAAAACTCGTTAATTAAAAATAAATAAATAAATAAACATTAAATGTCAAGATTAAAGTCAGGTTTAGAGACTAAAGTGTCATCATATTTATATCAAAAGTCATTATTGTATTATTGGCTGGCTGTAATCCTCTTTCTTGTAATCCTCTTGCTTTTAACAATGAGCTCTCGTTTGTTTTCAAGCTTTTTGTTTTCTGTTTTTAGTTGTGAAGTTATTTATTTCTAATTATGTTTAGGTGTTTTCCTCGTTTATTGTGATAGCACAGTGTAGATTACAACCACAGAGGAACAGAGAGAGAGGGAAAGGATCGGCAAAGCATCTTGAGAACACGACTAGTTCTAAACTAGTTCTTGGAGTTGTCAGGTTATTAAAAGCAAACAGCAGTCACACAAAAACCACAATAATCTTATTTTAAACGAGTATTTCCAACCTGCTGATGTGGAGGAAGCTGCGTCTGTAGAGCCGCCTGGAGGGAAGCGCTCTGGAGAAACTAAAACACATTCACACGTCACATATATATATAACACATGTATATGTACGTGTGTGTGTGTGTGTGTGTGTGTGTGTGTGTGTGTGTGTGTGTGTGTGTGTGTGTGTGTGTGTGTGTGTGTGTGTGTGTGTGTGTGAGTAAATAGTCTACAGAACAAACAACTGTTACCCTAATTACCCTAGTGAAGCCACTTTAAGCTGAACACTAGTGTCTTGAAGAATATCTAGTCTAATATTATGTGCTGTCATCATGGAGAAGAGAAGATAATTAGCTATTAGACATGAGTTATTAACACTATTATGATTAGACATGTGTCTTCTCCATTAAGCATCACTTGGGTGAATATTACTTTATATCTGACAGCAGGGGAATCAGCTGTGAATATGCAGATATAACAGGACTGACGGGTGGATTATTAATGATAAACTCTGCTCCACCTTCAGCTGATATCAGAGATCCGTCACCTGTGTTCTGCCTGTGGCCCGGGCCTGTGGTGTCCTGATGAGCTGCTGACGTGCTGATCTGCAGCTCTGTGGAGGTCTGAGGGGTCGAGTCTGTCCCGTTGGGCTCCCCGGGGCTGTGTGGAGAACTGGTGTGTGTTGTGTTTCCCTCAGGTGTGTTTCTCTCTCCGTCCGCTGCTGCTGCTGAAGTGTTCAGAGCAGATTCTGGAAGAACACAGTTGTGATTGGCACAGTGACTGATTACACAGGGAACGGCCGCTCTGCTGGCACTGAGTCAGTAGGGTATATGCAGAATTTCAGTTATTTAATTTTCAGTAAGTGTTTCTCAGGACTGGGTTGCGGCTGGAAGGGCATCAGCTGTGTAAAACATATGCTGGAATAGTTGGCGGTTCATTCCACTGTGGCGACCCCTGATTAATAAAGGGACTAATCCGAAAAGAAAATGAATGAATGAATGAATTATTAGGCTTATTGAATTATTAGCACCCCTGTATATTTTGCGTGCGTGTGTGCCTGTGAGTAAAATAAGTGAACGCCTGATGCTTTTTCCTGGTGAATATATTTCTAAAGGAGCTGTTAACTGTACCACATTTTGATAAAACATAAACAGTCCAAAAATAGAAATAAAATCTGAATAAAATAATTAATAACAATGAAAGGACCCAAGAAGTGCTGAACTCCTGACGTGTATTGGACACTGTGTGAATGGCTGCTTTGCTTTGCTCAGGGGTGTTTTCCCCAGACCTCAGGCCAGTTGTTCTGTGGGTCTCGTCTACTTCTCTAATCTTCAGCTCTTCTTCTCTCCTGGATTGAGCTGATTGGCTGTTCATTCTGCAGGTTTTCTGTTTTCTGAAAGCAGCTGATGTGTGTGTGTTGATCATTGTGTTGCTGGGTGTCCACCCTGATCTTCATCTGCTGATGTTGATAATCTTCATTTACACTTACTGAATAACACTGAGAGGTCTCAGATTGCTGTCTGGACTTTCCATGTGTTTCTGCACCTTCATTTCTTCATCAGTTCAGTAGCTTATCCCTGCGTCATGTCAGTTGATCACACGTTACTTCATTTCTAATCTGAGTAGTTCTGTTTTATTTGTATTCATGGCTTACTTTGGTTATTACTGACATCTGGTCAACATTTCAATCAACGGCATCTTTAGAAAATACTGACGTGTTCAATACTTATTTTACAGCTCCAAAACTGAAAATCCTGCCATTATTCACTCTTTTCACTCTTCTCCAGACCTGCTTGGGTTTCTTTCTTCTGTTCCAAACCTAATCCTCTGCTGTAGTATCGCTCTGGAGAATAAGCAGTCTGACACTCGCGTTTAAAACTCTGTGTTTGATGCCAAAATGATGCGTGAATGAATGTTGAAGACAGTGTTTGGCCCTTCACACCCTCATCATTTGGTCAGCTTATTAAAAGCAAACAGCAGTCACAAAAACAGGATGATTTATTCTTAAAGAGTATTTCCAACCTGTTGATATGGAGGAATCAGCGTCTGTAGAGCCACCTGGAGTGAAGCTGGCTGGAGAAACTAAAACACATTCACATGTCACACACACACACACACACACACACACACACACACACACACACACACACACACACACACACACACACACACACACACAGTGCTCAGCATACCCCTTTTTAAAAATACATATTTCTATCAATTTCTCTGTGAATATAGCGAATATATTTCAGTGCATTTAAACAGAACAGCTTTATTAAATAGTGTAATATCTATTAAAATAAGAGTTTGATCACTGAACATCTTCAGGAACAGAAAGATTAAACTCAAACCAGTTATTGCAACTACAAAATATCAGATCATTTTTAATTTTTTAAGTTTCTCTTGGTTTTTCCTGTTCATTAACAGTTTAATTAATACTTTCCCGTATCATATTAGTGTAGCTGTATAATGTTTTGACTGATCTTTAGTGTTTCTGATTAATTGATGAGTTTTGTCTTCAGTACTGACTAATCTACTGTATCTCCACACACACGTTACTGTAAAAGAGAGATCTGAGAGGGGTCGGTGCTCATTCATGATCAACACTGTACACACATGCTTATAACAGGACTGATCAGTGGATTATTGATGATCTCATTTACATTAAAGAGCTCCTGGTTTACCCCTATCTCTAAATGTGAAATAAGAAAGTAAGTAAAAACAAGCGTATTTCCAACCTGCTGATGAGGAGGAGTCTGCGTCTGTAGAGGCATGTGCAGTGAAGCGCTCTGGAGAAACTAAAACACACACACACACACACAATATACTCATACTGTACACACACATTTACAGTGCTCAGCATAAATGAGCACACCCCCTTTATTTATAAATTAATGTTTGTTTCCTGTTTATTAACATTTTATTTATTCTTTTCCCCCAACATATTCATTTGTGTGTAGTACTATTTAGACTGAGATCTTCACTGTTTTTGTTGGATTAGTTGATCAGTTTTGTCTTTGGTACTGACTAATCTAATGTATCTGCACAGATGTACGCTCACCGGCCACTTTATTAGGTACACCTGTCCAACTGCTCGTTAACGCAAATGTCTAATCAGCCAATCACAGGGCAGCAGCTCACTGCATTTAGGCATGTAGACATGGTCAAGAGGATCTGCTGCAGGTCAAAGCGAGCATCAGAATGGGGAAGAAAGGGGATTTAAGAGACTTTGAACGTGGCATGGTTGTTGCTGCCAGACGGACTGCTATGAGTATTTCAGAAACTGCTGATCTACTGGGATTTTCACGCACAACCATCTCTAGGGTTTACAGAGAATGGTCCGACAAAGAGGAAATATCCAGTGAGCGGCAGTTCTGTGGGCGCAAATGCCTTGTTGATGCCAGAGGTCAGAGGAGAATGGCCAGACTGGTTCCAGCTGATAGAAAGGCAACAGTAACTCAAATAAGCACTCGTTACAAACCGAGGTCTGCAGAAGAGCATCTCTGAACACACAACACGTCCAACCTTGAGGCGGATGGGCTACAGCAGCAGAAGACCACACCGGGTGCCCGCTCCTGTCAGCTAAGAACAGGAAACTGAGGCTACAATTCACACAGGCTCACCAAAACTGGACAAGAGAAGATTGGAGAAACGTTGCCTGGTCTGATGAGTCTCCATTTCTGCTGCCACATTCGGATGGTCGGCTCAGAATTGGGCCTCAACAACATGAAAGCATGGATCATCCTGCCTTGTATCAGCGGTTCAGGCTGGTGGTGGTGTAATGGTGTGGGGGAGATTTTCATGGCACACTTTGGGTCCATTAGTACCAATTGAGCATGGTGTCAACGCCACAGCCTACCTGAGTATTGTTGCTGACCATGTCCATCCCTTTATGAGCACAGTGTCTCCATCTTCTGATGGCTACTTCCAGCAGGATAACGCACCATGTCATGAAGCGCCAATCATCTCAGACTGGTTTCTTGAACATGACGATGAGTTCACTGTACTCAAATGGCCTCCACAGTCACCAGAGCTCAATCCAATAGAGCAGCTTTGGGATGTGGTGGAACGGGAGATTGGCATCATGGATGTGCAGCCGACAAATCTGCAGCAACTGTGTGATGCTATCATGACAATATGGAGCAAAATCTCTGAGGAATATTTCCAGTAGCTTGTTGAATCTCTGCCATGAAGGATTAAAGCAGATCTGAAGGCAAAAGGGGTCCGACCCGGTACTAGTGAGGTGTACCTAATAAAGTGGCCGGTGAGTGTATTACTGTAAACGTGATCTGTTAGGGGTCAAATCATTTATGCTGAGGATTATTAATGAAGTCATTTGCATTAAAGAGCTCCTGTTACAACATGTAAAATAAATCTCACAAAAAAAAAAAAACAAGAGTATTTCCAACCTGCTGATGTGGAGGAGTCTGCGGAGTCTGTAGAGTAATGTGGAGTAATGTGCTCTGGAGAAACTAAGACACATTCACATGACACACACACACACACACACACACACACACACACACACAATATATATATACATGTTTCAGGACTAAACAGTTGGAAACTTCTATAGTATAATTTCAGAATATAGAATCTTTTAAAGGTTTATAACCAGCTGAGGGAGTGTAAATACTGAGTAAATATTCAATATTTTTTAGGTTAACTGTCCTTTGCGTTGCAGGGGTGTGTGTTTGTGGGAGCAGCCAAAGATGCTTTGTTTGAGTCAACATGATATATTTTTCTTTTTTGCCAAAAAACAATAAGATCATCTTCCATGAAGACATTTTGTAAAATCTTTACCATAAATATATATATATAAACTTGTTTTTATTAGTAATGTTTATTTGTGTGAACCTAATTTGGACATCTTTAAAGGTGATTTTCCTTATATTCTACTATGTGAACCCTCAGATTCCAGATTGTATTGTAGTTGTATCTCAGCCCAATATTGTCATATTCTCACAAACATGCTGTATTCAGCTTTCATTCAGTTCAGCTTATTAGTACAGTGCTTTTCACTATAGTTATCATTCCACAGCAGCTTTACCAAAGGTGCACTTTCATAGAGTGAATAAATCTCATTTATAGAAAATTTCTCAATTTAAAATTGTGGTTCTGGGTCACTTATTAAGTAATGGTGTGATATAAACATGTCTGTATTGTCATGAGATTTACACACACTGCTGAAGCACAGCTTTAAAACAGGCAGAGCTTTTACAGCAGGTGTTAAAGCTGTAGTTTCTGTTGTACCTGTGGCTTCTGAAGATGAACTGCTGTCTGCTTTCGCAGGGACAATCCTCGCTGTACAGTTCTTTTTTGACGTGTCTGTTAGAAATGTAATGTTTTGTTAGTTAGCTGATCATGTGTGGAGTGGAAACACAGCATACTGCATGAGTCAAACCTTTATCATTATAACATAAGGCGTCGTATTTAGTTCCGTCTGGAGACTTTATGATGACGTCTGTTTGGTTGCCAGCACATTTTGGATTTGGCGTTTTACGGACGATCACCAGATCTGAGCTGTTTATCCAGCCATACCTGCAGAGACAATACACATTCACAGTGAAGTGACGTCAGTTCTGTATTATTCTGGACATGTTTGAAACTAGCGATGCTCAGAATACCATGTTTTAATTGTCAAAGCTTCCATAGTAATCAAAAAAAGAATAAGCTTCGAACAGGCTGAACATATTCTCTCTAATATAGTTTTGGTCATTTTCAATGTTTCACGGATACAGTGTCAGTCCTTCTGTTGATGTCAGCTTGAGGGCTTTCATAAAAACTGTATACTAATATCCCTAACCACACCCTTCTTATTGTTAGTTTGCTATGAGCAAATGGTGTGCAGAAGAAAGCCCCGCCCCCTACTCAATATTCAGTTTCAGTGGAAGCACATCAACATACTGAAATAAGCCTCAGCAGCTTCTGGTTCTTGTGGACATCAAGTTTGGAACCAGCAGCATCTGCCTCCTTCAGCACTCGACCTGTGATTCCAGCATCTGAAATTCCCATCTTTGTCTTCCAGATGAACTGAATCATGATGTTCGTGACATTCAGTGGGCGATTCATTTTCAGGTGCAAATGAGAAACTTTGTCGTAGGTGTCCCGGGAAATTAAATTATATTTGCAAGTCTAAACCGAAAATCGATTGCCAGCCCACTGAACAAGTATTGGAGTGATCTAATATTCTGCTCCAGCCCTCGTTGAAACTCACCTTCTGTTTTGTTCTTCCATACACACTAAATATATTTGTCTAACAATAATGAAGCTTTTAATAATAATAGAGACTTCATGTTGTGTTGAGGACTGCGAGGTGATGGTGTTATGATGCATACTGTGTGTTCTCAATAGGGGCTTTTGGAAACACTTCAGTACAGAGAGTGTTTGGACTCTGTGGTCAGATAAATGTAGGTTCATGTTGTGTTGAGGTGAATGTCTGACCTGCAGGTCTCCAGTCCACTGGCGAAGGCTGTCTTCACCTGTGTCAGACTGGCTAATGTAGTGGACAAACGCTCACACAGTCTCTGTGCGTCCTCAAACGTCAGACTGTAGCGCTCTTTACCCTGCACATGGAACACTCCAGAGTAGCTGCAGCTCCGCTCACGCACACCTGCGAGAAAAGCTGAGCATTAAACACTGTCATGATCAATCTGATCCACAAAGACCCTCTAAAGCCATCTGTGTCTGAAACACACAGTCAAAGAGAGATAAAGAGAAGCAGAGGTTTAGTCCAGATGCAGAACTTGAGGAGCGAATATAGTCAACTTTCAACCTTAAAATTCAGTTCATCTTCATTTCTACAGCGCTTTTACAATGTAGATTGTGTCAAAGCAGCTTAACATAGAAGTTCTAGAAAAAGGGAACTGTGTCAGTCCAGTTTCCAGAAGTTAAGTTCAATTTGGTTCAGTTCAATGTACCCAGGTCTAGGGTTGCTAAAACTTACCATTCCATTGGCAATGTACACGCATGATGTAGCTGCTGTCAAGGCATAAAGATCTCCTCCATTTAAGAGACAGCTAGGAGGAAAGGGTTTTGAGAGTCAGGAACTCCAGTGGTTTGAAGGGAGCAGCAGATAGGCCTTCCAGCACAATTGGATAAGTGTCATGTCAGAACTCTAACATGAGTTACAGAACTCCGCTTCAAAGCACCATGTAGGAAACACCATCTAAGGATCTTTCCTTAAAGAACTCAACCCAAAGGCACATGGTGGCAGGCATAGCTACCACACAATACTTGAGGAGGAGGGAGTTAGTCCTGTGGAAAATTCACCAACTAGTTAACTGGGTCAATTTTCCATCTTACAACATATGCTTTCCTGTGGTTGAAGCTCTAGAAGACCGTATTGTATAAAGAACCTCAGTTGACAGACCAGAGCTTATGAGTTGGTCTCCATAAGGGGCCAAACCCACAGCTTCCACAGTTTCAGGTAGGGGTGAAGGACTGTGCTGTCTGTCTGAGACAGTAGGTTCCTCCTCACAGGAATCACCCAGACAGATGCTAAAGAGAGAGGCTAGGTCAGTAGACTAAAACCTGGACAGCAACTATGGGGACTCCAGTAACAGCCAGACCCCTTCATGGTGTATTTTCTCCAGAACTCCCAGCAGCAGAATGATTGGAAATGTAATACCCAGATTCTCTCTCCTGTGGAGAAACATTATCAACTCTCCCCATGCCCAAGAGAGACTTCACCTCCTCAAGCATAAGCAGAGCCTGCTCAGGGTCCTCCACATTAGTATGGGGAGGCCGAGACCCGAAATTAATTCTGTAATGTCTTTTTATTGTTTGCATCATTCACTGAGACACATCTGTCAGAAGGCTTTCGAGACGGGCCTCTGGCTCTGCTAAGGTATCCAATCTGGCACCCTGAGGTTGATAACCAGCAGGGACCAACCAATCTGACTCCTTTTGAGGCCACATGAGAGGGAACTAGTTGCCTCATGCCGCTATGTTGCCAGGCAGACACAGATGCATGCTCACGCTGGGGATATGGCACCCGGAAAGTGACCACCTAGAGTGGTGTAGCTGACTGTGAAGGGCACTGAAGGGAAGCAGGCACTGTGTACAGAGGTAAACACTCTGCTTGCTTTCGGAGGGGTCTGCTCTCAGATGGCAGTCCTCAGATCTGCAACATGCCAACACAAGACGCAACACAACTGCACCTCAATGTCCAGGCGTCCATTGCAATCCCAGACATATGGGTAAGAAGGAACTTTCTGATGAGCATATCAATGGAGTCACCAAAAAGACCAGGAGGTTTGATCGGAGCCTCTAACTAAAGTTGAGAGCTGGAGAGACAGATCTGTGGCCGGTGCAACACTACATAAGAGTCCAGACCTCTCTCTGAGCGAGGTCTACCAGCAGTTCTGTCTCGTATGTCTGCAGTGTCTCCATAGTATGGTGGCAACCAGCAGCCTTACGGCCATATATGACTCACCCCCCAGACTGGAAGATGAGTTACTAGACCTGGAGGGTAATGTTGGGCAAATCAGCCTCTGAGCTCATCTACATCCCACAATCAGAGCCAAAACTCTGCCTTGGGTCTGTGATTTTGAACACAGGGTTGTGTCATATATAACAACAATAGTGCGTAGCTCATCAGTGAACTTTGTGTATAATGCCGCTTCACCTGCTGGAGGCTTAATGTTTTGGGGACTTTCAGGCACTGAAGGCTTATTGAAGTCTTTCAGAATAATATTTACAATCTGGACTAAACTCTTTGTCTGTTTCTCGCCTTTTAGCCGCTTTAGTCCTCAAACTCTTGCTGGTTTTCTTTTCGAATGCTGAAATTTACAGCGGCACAGTAAATTCAGCCCACAAAGAGTTTCCAGTGTTCCTCAATACACACACACACACACACACACACACACACACACACCACTGACTGCACCGCTACACTGGGGTTTGGAGGAGTAAAGCTCAGCATGGAAGAGTCTGAATAAACATGAGGTGCTGGATGACCGAGTCTACTCTTACACTACTATATCTTGCCATTAGTCCATGCTTTAACTAACACTATCCAACAACACGCTTCACACTCATACTGATGACCTGATCCTGCTGTAAATCTCTGTATTCTGCAGCACTACACAAATAAAGGTGACTTGACTTTAATAATGTCTAGAAATAAGGATCATTACTGTAGATGCTGACTGTAGTAGTGTTGTTTATTGTCCTTCATGTTAACTAACACACCTAATCTTAACAAATAACACTCTTCTAATGTGAGCAAGTGAAGATCTAAAGCACATCAGACTAATATATATTCTTAAATCAGAGTCTTTCCGAGAGCTACACGCGGCGCGAGTCTTGTGAAAGAGTTGAGTTTCTCATTTCCTGCGTTTGCAACACAACGGAGAAACACTGAGATGAAAAAACCTGCAACCAACATCACTATCAGCCGCTGCCTCATTCATTCATATTCATTTCTTCTGGTGTGCCTTTACTTTTAAATAGCTTGAGTGACACACACACACACACACACACACACACACACACACACACACACACACAGAGAGAGCAGCACAGCTCAGAATCTGCAGTTCAGATACGACCCATGAATAGTCTTACCGGTGGTGGAGTCTGCGGTGGAGGAGGACAGTAATGCAGACAGAAGTGCTGCCATCATCATCGTCATCATCTTCATCATCTTCATCTTCATCTTCTTCTCTGTCCTGTAGAGCATCTCTGAGTGTAGAGAGTTCGAGTCTGACTGAGGCGAGAGGAAGGGTGGCAACTGAAGGAGTGTCTGAACACACACCCATGACCAGCCCATAACACCCGCCTGCAGCGTGGCGGAGGGTAGTGTGTGTTTGGTGGTGTTGATTTATATCTCAGCAACCACATCAGAGTCACTGCTCTGAAGATCCTGAACACACACACACACACACACACACACACACCCAAGGTCATCTTGTAAGATCAGTGGAGATCGACTGTACTGTCAGAAAGGCCCAGCACAGCTGAGGAAGATCAACAGGAGCTGCTCAAACACTCCTGCTGCTGTCACTGAGTGTGTTTACGTGGACGCCAGCACTCTGAGTTAACACAATACTCTGATTAAGAGTCGACCATAATCAGACCAAACACAAACCAGATGAAGACGTGTGCAGTACCCCTGCATTATTATTGAGGTGCCGTACAGACATGGAGACACCGTAATCAGACTATTACCGCTTAGCGACAGAACACACACACACACACACACACACACACACACACACACACACACACACACACACACACACACAGCAGTGGTTAGGCATTTGACCACAAGCAATTTGAGAATGAGTACAAGCACACCATGACTATACTCTCATCCAGATCCTCCAGCTTGTTCATTCATTCATTCATTTTCCTCATTTAGTCTCTTATTAATCAGGGGTCGCCACAGCGGAATGAACCGCCAACTATTCCAGCATATGTTTTACATAGCGGATGCCATTTCAGCTGCAACCCATTCCTGGGAAACACCCATAAACCCATTCACACACACACACACAGATACATTCTCACTCAAACATACACATTTATGCACACAAATACACACAGAGACACACACATGCACGCATACACACCCAATACAGTCCTGTTACACAGAGAGACACTCATTACACTGTACATACACGCACACTCAAACACACACACACACACACACACAATACTGTATAGTCACACGCAATGCACACACAACAAATGCACTATACTCACACTAACACACAGACAACATCCACCCGCTATATGCACACACACACACACACACACTCAGCAGTAAACAGTGTTATGAAGACACATGTTTGTTAGTATTTAACTGTAAAGACTGTCTTTGTGTCTCTATAAACCCAACGCTCGTGTGTGTGTGTGTGTGTGTGTGTGTGTGTGTGTGTGTGTGTACGTGTTTTTGTGACATATCAGGACACAAATCTGTATAATGACATGGGTATGACACAGGTATTACTAAAAGCAGGTGAAATATGAGGACATTGGTGACGTCCTCACTTCTCCAAAAGCTTCTAAATCACACAGGATGAGTTTGTTCAGGGAGTAAAGCTGTACACTGTCTCCTGTGATGGTTGGGTTTAGGGGTAGGGTGGGGTGAGGCCAATATAATATACGCTTTGATCTGTAGAAAATGAATGGAAGTCTATGTAATGTACCCACTTTTCACAAAAACAAACATGTGTGTGTGTGTGTGTGTGTGTGGTTGTGCTGTGTGTGTGTTTCTGTAGTTCTGAAACTCTGCTTCTCTTCAGCACCTCTTCTTTCACTTCCTGTCTAAATGTGTTGCTGTTGACGACTTCCGTTTCCATGGTGATGAGGGACACAAACACACACACAACTGAACATTATTCATATTTCATTCATTCGGGGAATCCTCAGGTATTAATCACTTTCCTACTGTTCATGTTTCCCTGTACAGTGTGTGTCAGAGTGTGTGGTCTGAAGGTCAGATGGAGGACTGTAGAGGTGTCTCGTCTGTCCTCTGACTCTCCTGATGGTGATGTTCAGGATGATGCAGAACGTCCTCCTGCTGGATCTATATAGTGTATAGTGTCAGCTGTACTGTATAATCACCCGATGATCACTGTGGGTTAGTGTGACTCTGATCAGATGCTCTCTGCTGTTTTCTGTGTTTTTCTGTCATACACTTCACTGTCGTCGGGATGTTCATTACCTTCAGGATATACGGCGGACTCTAGAACTGTGGGTGCATTTGGCATATATACATCATCTGGGGTCGCCACTGTGGAATGAACCACCAGCAAATATTCAGCATATGTTTTGTGCAGCGGATGCCCTTCCAGCTGCAACCCAGTACTGGGAAACACACATACACACATTCACACACTTATGCAAACTCCACACAGAAATGCCAACTAGCTGAGGCTTAAACCAGCAACCTTCTTGCTGTGAGGCAATCGTGTTACCCACTGCGCCACCGTGATGCCCATTATATATGTTCTTTCATTCATTCATTTTCTTTTTGACTTAGTCCCTTTATTAATCAGGGGTCGCCACAGTGGAATGAACCGCCAACTATTCCAGCATATGTTGTACACAGCGGATGCCCTTCCAGCTACAACCCATCACTGGGAAACACCCATACACACTCATTCACACACACACACTCATACACTACGGACAAGTTAGCTTACCCAATTCCCCTATAGCACATGTGTTTGGACTGTGGGGGAAACCGGAGCACCCGGAGGAAACCCACACCAACACGGGGAGAACATGCAAACTCCACACAGAAACACCAACTGACCCTGGTTCGAACCAGCGACCTTCTTGCTGTGAGGCGATTGTGCTACCCACTGCGCCAGCGTTTTCTCTTTGTTTAACTGAAGGAAGTTTTAGCACATCCAGCTGTTCATGTCATCAGTGCATTGGCAGAGGGTGTCAACAGGGCTGTAGTCATTAGTCAGTAAAGTGTGGTAGGAGATTAGGTTCTGTCTCATTATTTGGCTCAGAGGGAGCATATAAAGGTTGAACAGGAGAGGAGCCAGAATCCAGCCTTGTGGGACTCCACATGTCATGGGTGTCCACCTCGACCTATGGTCACCTATACTGACATAGTAACCTCTCCCTTCAAGATAAGACCTGAACCATTTGAGGACCGTCCCAGACAGCCCAACCCAGTGTTCCAGCCTGTCCAGAAGTATGCTGTGATGGACAGTGTCAAATGCAGCACTGAGATCAAGCAGTACCAGCACTGTTAGTTAACCTGAGTCTGTATTTAGGCGGAGATCAAAGAATCAAACAGATCTTCTGCAGCACTGATTCATGTTCAGTCTCACGTCTGACCTTTCTGTGTTAAAGATCTCTATTATAGTAGTGGTTTGTATATATATGAGCATAGCACTGTGGCCTCACAGCAAGAAGATCACTGGTTTAAGTCCCGGCTGGGTCAGTTGGTGTTTCTGTGTGGAGTTTGCATGTTCTCCCCGTGTTGGTGTGGGTTTCCTCCGGGTGCTCCGGTTTCCCCCACAGTCCAAACACATGTGCTATAGGGGAATTGGGTAATGTGTGGGAATGAGCATGTATGGGTGTTTCCCAGCACTGGGTTGCAGCTGGAAGGGCATCTGCTGGGTGAAACATTTGTTGAAATAGTTGGCGGTTCATTCCGCTGTGGCGACCCCTGATTAATAATTGGACTAAGCCAAAAAGAAAATGAATATACATATATCTAGTATAGTGTATAGTGTATATGACAGTCTGAGTGAGGGAGTGTGAGTGCTGCAGAAGTGGACACACAGCAGCAGATACTAGAGTTGATCATGGACAGAGACAGCAGCGCTCCCTTCAGATCTGATATGTGTTGGCTCATCAGCATGATTCATCAACATTATCTAAGTGAAACTGTTCTGGAGGCCGACAAGCTTTTATTTTTGGGTCTGTGGTGAGATCTGATGTTTGCTCATCACTCTAGACGTATATGTCGAGTCATAATTCAGGATAATTATCATTAAATTTCTTGAAAAGGCTCTGCTAAACTGAGCTTGAAAAGTCCTCATCTGAACTGAGCCTTCACAAAATCACTCTAAAGTGGAAAATAAAACAGGAAGTGGCTTCGGTGGTTTCAGTTTTGCAACCGGCACCATGGAAACACAACAGCAGATTCAGTGTGAGGTGTTGATGATGAGGACGGGGTTTATTTATACACGGCGCTGCTAATCTGACAGATTTAAACAGGAGTGTGACTCTCAGCAGATAGTGCTGTTAGTCAGAGAGTGCACACTGCTGTGAGGACGAGGCACAACATTACAAACAACTGATGCTGAAGCAGGAGTAATCGTTTAGCATATCGCTAACATGTTCACACTGCTGTTAGTAATGTTTTAGCACCTCCGTGTACTGGCATTTCATTCTCATTTAGCGGACGCTTTTATCTACAGCAGCTTATCAAGTCAGGATAAGAGAGTAGCAGAGTGTAAATGCTGTGACCTGATATGCTGGTGGTGTTTCCCAGTACTGGGGTGCAGCTGGAAGTGCATCAGCTGCGTAAAACATGTGCTGGAATAGTTGGTGGTTCATTCCACTGTGGCGACCCCTGATAAAGGGAGACTATACAGGCAAAGGAAAATGAATAAATGAGCATCTGGTGAGGATAGTGCGCCCCCTGCAGGTGTGTTATCCTGCTGTGCTTTACATGTACAGTATCCACAGTAAACTGATGTGGTGTTGAGTGTGTGAAGTAAAGAAAGCTCCAGACAGCAGCTCAGATTCACTACAGCAGCAGGAGTTTATTGA
>LR812543.1:44693483-44698483 GCA_903798195.1 Danio kyathit
CCACCACCAAACGCCTTCGGACTCGGACACACACTCGCAGAGATATATGCCTCAATCAACAGATCCAGGTGGTGCATTATGGGACATTCTGATGGAGAAGGAGGAGATGTGGAGGACACTAGTGCTACACACAGGAGACGCTTGAGGAGGACACACACCTGACTAACACACACACACACACACATCTCAGCAGTGTGTTGAGCAGCGGTGCTGGAGGCCAGTGATGAGCTGTGTTTGATGGGGGATTCATGTAGTGCATGTCTGCTGTGTTTGCTCCTCTGTGGAGTGTGTGGAGTGTGTCTTTTCCAGACGTTATGGATAGTTTGATGATGTTGTGTACTGTACACACTCCTGTGATTTACTGCCAGTGCTCTTCTGCTTCTGTACGGCCTTATTTCTTACTCAGTACATGAAGTCAGACTACTGAGAATGTGTGTGAACATCACTGAACATCCCAATCCACAGAGAGGAAGACCCACACACACACACACACACACACACACACACACACACACACACACACACACACACACCATCTGTCCTGAGCGCTTATATTTTACAGTGTTGATCCTCTTTTGTAAATCAGAGTTTAATGAGCCGAATGTGTGTGTGTGAGTGTGTGTGTGTGTGTGAGTGTGTGTGTGTGTGTGTGTGTGTGTGTTACAGCCACAGTGTTGATCAGAGCTGATATTTTTCTAAGTGATTGTTCTTTTGTAATGGGTGTGTTTGTATCTTGTTTACTGATGTGTGTGTGTGTGTGTGTGTGTGTGTGTGTGTGTGTGTGTGTGTGTGTGTGTGTGTGTGTTTTCACGCGGCTGATGTTGTGTGCTGTCGATTGTTAAATGATGATGACGTGTGATTAAATGCTTTTGACATGACTAAAGCAGTGTGTGTGTGTGTGTGTGTGTGTGTGTGTGTGTGTGTGTGTGTGTGTGTGTTTGCGCGCGGCTGATGTTGTGTGCTGTCGATTGTTAAATGATGATGATGATGATGATGACGTGTGATTAAATGCTTTTGACATGACTAAAGCAGTGTGTGTGTGTGTGTGTGTGTGTGTGTGTGTGTGTGTGTGTGTTGTACAGTGTTAAACTGGAGCTCTGTCACCTCTGTGCTGAGTTCTCCAGGCTGGGTTATTGACCTCAGAAGTCTTTATCTTTAGTGTTTATAGGCACAAGTGCACCACAGCCGCTCGTCTTAAAGGGACAGGACACTCACAATCTGAAGATGTTCACTGTGTTTGCAAACTTTTAAGAGTTTCTTCTTTCTGTTGAACACAAAACAAAATGTTCTGAAGAGAGCAGCCGATGACAGCCATAGTTTACACACACACACACACACACACACACACACACACACACACACACACACACACAACTACAGCAGGGGTGTCAGACTCAGCTCCTGGAGGGCGTGTCCAGAATCCATTTGTCTGTTTACCAGTGTGGAGCGCGTCAGCTGACAGTCACGCACCGCTATAGGACTGTTTTGAAGACTGCATAGGAGAGGCGACGGCACCTGTAATGAAAAGGAAAGGGAATCCTGCCGCTTTTATATTTATTTCAAAGTGTTTCAAATAAAACGAAAGCACAGAACAGACACGTAAGAGACAGGGGCGGCCCCTGGTGGTGTGGCGGTATGGGTTGTATAGGGAGGATCGGCTTTTTAATGTTTATTGCCACCCTCCAAAGATTGAACATACGGGAAAATACCTTTACGGGACGATAGCAGGATAGAACTGTAAAATACGGGAGAATCCCAGGAAAAACGGGAGGGTTGACAGGTATGCTCTGCACTGTTTAGTTCTAATTCAGCTTCAACACACTTCAGCTGCGCTCACACGGCACTTCTCTCCCCATAGACGTCATACACACACACGAATGCGGCAGACCAGGAACACAAGCCTGTGCGATTAGTTTCGCAGTTCGCTGCATTTCAAAGTTCAAGCTTGGTGAACTCTGACCTGTGAGATCGCATCACTTGAGTGCGTAAGACCAATCGAGGGTCAAAACACAGACCAATCCCTCGCTTTCATCAATGCCAATCATCTTGTTTAATCCCGCCCCTTTTCACAGCGCCGTATGACAGAATTTCACACGCTCAAACTCTAGTGTGACCGCAGCTTTACCTGCAGATTCAAACAAGCCTGAAGGACTCCATCAGTGTGATCAGCTGTGTTTGAACTGAACTGCAGAGCTGAGGCCCTCCAGGAACTGAGTTTGACACCCCTGATATACAGTATACATAGTATAGAGCACGGGTGGCCAAACTCAGTCCTGGAGGGCCGGTGTCCTGCATATTTTAGTTCCAACCCCAATTAAACACACCTGAACCAGCTGGTCAAGCTCTTTATAGGTATACTGAAGCTTTCATGGAGGTGTGTGAAGGAAGTTGGAGATAAACTATGGAGGACAGCGGCCCTCCAAGACTGAGTTTGGACACCCCTGCTATAGATCATAGGTCTCAAACTGGATTCCTGGAGGGCCACAGCTCTGCAGCTCAAACCGCTGATCAACTAATCAAGGTGTTCAACTCTACTAGAGACTACTGAGCAGGTGTGAGCTGAACTGTGCAGAGCTGCGGCTCTCCAGGAACTCAGTTTGAGACCACTGGTCTAGAGGAACACAAGATATGAAATGGCTGCCGGTTTCCATTTTGTGTTCGACAGAAACAGAAACTCAACAGGTTTGTGACTAGTGGAGGATGATGGGTGTATAATTAGCATATCTGTTTATGAAGATGACTCAGATCTTCTTCTGTGTGTCGTCAGTCATAACCACAGCGCCACAGCCAGCGCTTGTTCTGGTTTTTCAGGATGTAAAGCATGCCGATACTGGCGTGTGTTCAGCTGATACTCATATCTGCATCTGCTTTCCTCACAGATTAATCATTTGCATGGACGTGACCATCTTTACGCAATGTCTCATTTCACGAAAACACACTTAAAGGGACAGTACACCCCAACAATTAAAGCATATTCATCATTTACTGACCCTCCAGGTGAACTTCACAGCACACAGATTCTGCTGAACACTGAATGATCACATTAACATCTTCCTTTACCGCGATAACTCTCTGTCATCCTTTATTCAGGGTTTCTTTAATCTAAACTCATGACGCTTCTCTGACTGCAGCACAAATGAAGACACACTGAAGAATGCGGAGGAGACACAGGGCTTTTATTACAGCTGTGGATGTCCATGTCTGTTTTCTCCAGCATTCTTCAAAATATCTAGTTGTGTGTTCAATAGAAGATGAGTCTGTGAGTAAACAATGAGGACATGCTCGTTCTGTGGTGCGCTGTGTCTTATACAGTGTAGAGATCAGCAACACTCCAGATATGATCATGTGTGTGTCTGCAGATTAAACACAGCAGCCTGCTGTCAGCATTGGTGGAGTGTGTGTGTGTGTGTGTGTGTGTGTGTGTGTGTGTGTGTGTGTGTGTGTGTGTGTGTGTGTGTGTGTGTGTGTGTGTGTGTGTGTGTGTGTGTTGATCTTTGCTCCACTGTTCTTCTCCTCTCCTGCTGTTGTTGTTTTTCTCTGTGACAGATCGACAGTGTTATTGATTAGTGTCCAGGGTTTCTCCGTCAGCAGCACGCTGTGGCTGATCCTGATGGAGTAATACTGTGTTTCCATCATCTCTCAAACACACTTCAGCTCTTATATTCACATGATCAATACTCCACCGTCACGCTCCTCTCACTGCTTACTGTAATAGATATAGGAGTTCTTCATAATGATTAACAGGAACACAGCTACACACACACACACACACACACACACACACACACACACACACACACACACACAGCTGTGTGTTTAGGGAAATTACTAGAGGAAACTACAGTGTGAACACAACAGGTGACAGAATATAAGGCTTTCACCAAAGACAATAAAGCACATTAATATACCCTAACAGCTTAAAGGGCCAGTACATGATAAATGTAAATATCCTCATTGTTTACGAACACTCGAGTGGAACTGAAGTTTAATGAGTTTGTTTCCTCTGTTGAACACAAAACAAGATTCATTCATTCATTTTTCTCACTTAGTCTCTTATTTAATAGGGGTCGCCACAGCGGAATGAACCACCAACTATTCCAGAATGTGTTTTACACAGCGGATGCCCTTATAACTGCAACCCAGTACTGGGAAACACCCATGCACACTCATTCACACACTACAGCCAGTTTAGTTGATCAGTTCCCCTATAGCGCATGTGTTTGGACTGTGGGGGAAACCGGAGCACCCGGAGGAAACCCACACCAACACGGGGAGAACATGCAAACTCCACACAGAAACACACACTGACCCAGCCGGGACTCAAACCAGAGACCTGAGTGCTGGAGGCCACAGTGCTAACCACTGAGACACCGTGTCGCCCTAATAAATATGGATCGTGACAAGACACAGTTATGTAGATGAATATGAATATTGCTAACAGTTTGTTTCGCTTTCATGCTAACAGCTCATCTATTAACTGGGTATTACAGCAACAGCGCTGTATTTTATACTGTCACTCCAGTGACGCAGGACGCTGGGTCTTCCCTGCAGCTGACGCTCCTTTTGTGGTGCCTGTGATTGGCTGACGACAGAGGCGCCTATAACGGTTGGCTGCGTCCCGTTCAGTTCTAACCAGTGAAAACACTCGCTCTGAAGCCCGTCGCTGATGATTGGCTGATGTCCGTTTCTCACAGCCAGTGAAAACTCTGAGCCTCAGCGCGCGGGTTTGCGACGGATGAGGAGAATGCGTGCGCGCGCCCGCGTGTGTGTTGGCGGAGTAAATCTATAATTCTGTATATTTATAATAATTCTGTTCATATCGCAGTATGCTGAGCTCTACAGCAGACGCGGAACAGCCCGCACACACCTCTGTCTCGGCTCTGCTCGGTAAGACACACTTCTGTCGTTAGAAGTGTCCTCATTGATCTGTGTATTCGGCGACTGTGACTGTGTGTGTGTGTGTATGTGTATGTGTATGTGTATGTGTATGTGTGTGTGTG
>LR812543.1:44713483-44750262 GCA_903798195.1 Danio kyathit
AAATTTGACATTATGATATCTGCAGAAACCCTGACAGAAATTAATATTAAACACAAACTAATATCTGAAATGGGCGACGCAGTGGTGCAGTAGGTAGTGCTGTCGCCTCACAGCAAGGTTGCTGGTTTGAGTCTCGGCTGGGTCAGTTGGTGTTTCTGTGTGGAGTTTGCATGTTCTCCCCGTGTTGGTGTGGGTTTCCTCCGGGTGCTCCGGTTTCCCCCACAGTCCAAACACATGCGCTATAGGGGAACTGATCAACTAAACTGGCCGTAGTGTATGAGTGTGAATGAGTGTGTATGGATGTTTCCCAGTACTGGGTTGCGGCTGGAAGGGCATCCACTGTGTAAAACATATGCTGGATAAATTAATGGTTCATTCTGCTGTGGTGACGCTGGATTAATAAAGGCACAAAGCCGAAAAGAAAATGAATGAGTAATATTCATTCATTCATTCATTCATTTTCTTGTCGGCTTTGTCCCTTGCGGGGTCGCCACAGCGAAATGAACCGCCAACTTATCCAGCATGATTTTACGCAGCGGATGCCCTTCCAGCCGCAACCCATCTCTGGGAAACATCCACACACACTCATTCACACTCATACACTACGGACGATTTAGCTTACCCAATTCACCTGTACTGCATGTCTTTGGACTGTGGGGGAAACCGGAGCACCCGGAGGAAACCCACGCGAACGCAGGGAGAACATGCAAACTCCACACAGAAACACCAACTGACCCAGCCTAGCCGAGGTTCGAACCTGCGACCCAGCGACGTTCTTGCTGTGAGGCAACAGCACTACCTACTGCGTCACTGCGTTGCCCGAATGAGTGATATCTGAAACATTAAAGACTTCATACCTGGTGTTGTGCAGGAGAGCGGGCATATACCAACCCACGTATTCTACAAAAGAAGTACTCAGACATGTTTAATAGAAGACAGCATTCAGAACGTGTGTGTGTGTGTGTGTGTGTGTGTGTGTGTGTGTGTGTGTCTCTGTGTGTGTGTGTGTGTGTGTGTGTGTGTGTGTCTCTGTGTGTGTGTGTGTGTCTCTGTGTGTGTCATCTTTGAGTTAACAGTAGTGTTATACCCAGTTCAGACTGCAGGATTTTAGCCCTGATTTTGACTCGCCGACAGGTTTTGAGAAATCTCTGATAAATGCCTGAAATCACAGGCGAATCGGTGCTCGTGCGCACAAGTGACAATCACACAGTGTGAACTATCAAGGATGCGACATGAGAGAATCACAGATGAGTCGATATTTGGCATGCTGAATATCTGGAGCTGTCGGCGATTCAAATCATGCCGTGTGAAATGAGTTGTGATTGAAAATAACATCCACGATCTCCTACAGCCAATGAGAGAGCAGCATTCACTACTGTGGGTACCTGCAGGCCAGCGGGAGACTGGGGGGAGGGGAGCGCTCATCTTCAGTTTATTTGGACCCAAGAAATGGAGTAAAGCTAGTGTAAATTTGGCAGGAGCACTGTGTCTGTCTGACGTGTCATCTGAGCAAAACCACAGTCAGGTTGAAAAGTAAATAACGTTGAGGAGAGAGGGTTAATTCTGTTCAAAAGCAGGTGAGCAACACGCCTTTCTAAAGCTAAAGCCTTCTGTTTCCATTATGTGACATTAGTTAATAACTGATATACCACGTGACCTCGCGTTGTTTCCATGCCACTTCTCGCGTGTGTTTGGTTATGAGATGTAGTTGTCTGTGATTCTTCCTATTGTAAAGTCATGCAGTGTGAACTCTCCTGATGCCGATCCATCCTGCAGTGTAAACACAGCGCCGACAGAACACTAGCCCAGACAGTCATGCAGTGTGAACACATCTGTGACACGACTACTGTGAAAATCCTGCAGTCTGAACTCGGCTTAGTATATCAGAACAGTGACGGCTGCTCTCAATGTGCAGCACTAGACGTTGAGCTACTCTAGCACTCATGACCCTGTGATTACTGTAAACAGGCGCTTCATCTCATTATTAATAATAACCTGTGTGTGTGTGTGTGTGTGTGTCAGTGTGGTGTGTGTGGTTCCTGCTGCTCTGCTGCTCAGGGTTCAGACTGGCGGATCAGCTCTAGACTGCAGGAGGATCATCAAACACATCAGTGATGTGCAGGTCTGCCTCTTCTTCATCATCATCATCATCATCATCAGTGTTATTGCTGCACCTCTGATCAACACGGTCAGACTAGTAACGGGACGGTAAATGATGACAGAGAGTTTATTTTGCAGTGAGCCGCCCCTTTAGGTGCTCCATAAGCGAGTCTGAACAGATGGAGAGCACATTTACATCCAAACCCGTCACTGACAGACCACCACATCTCCACTAAACTGATATTGTACATGTTTCTCTCCTGATTTTTCCTCTTTATTAACATTCTGTTGAACATATTCTCCAACATATTTATATGTGTGCAGTAATAATTGGACTGAGATCTTCAGTTCTGTCTTCATGACTGACTAATCTGCTGTATCTGCACACATGTGTGACTGTAGAGCCTCCTGGAGAGAGGAGAGAGATCTGAGAGACTCATCTGTGATCAGCACGACATCATGATATAACAATGTATTACAGTGATGTGTGTGTGTGTGTGTGTGTGTGTGTGTGTCAGATGAGGACGTGTGTTCCTGACGCTCTGCTGTCCTGCAAACTGACCACACTCTTCCTCAAAGTACGTCAGTGTCTGTGAAGAGCCTCCGCATCAGTGTGATCAGTAACAGTGATCTCATTCAGCATTCTGTGTGTGTGTGTGTGTGTGTGTGTGTGTGTGTGTGTGTGTGTGTGTGTGTGTTTCAGGCCATAGTGAGCGGCAGTGTGAGCTGTAGATCTCCGGCTGACGCAGTGAACGAGTGTGTGTGTGTGTTCAGCACTCAGTGTCCTCTGCTGCTTCTGTCCGCCATGGTAACACACCCCTCATTTATATCTGCTTTCTGCATTATCGCTTTAAACTCTGCCTAAAGGGAACGCGTGTGTGTGTGTGTGTGTGTAGCGCTGGTGGGCGCGTGTGTCCTCTGTGCTGGCGTGTCAGTGGAGGCGTCTCACCGCTGGAGAAACTCTGCCTGATCAGCTGCAGATGCTGGAGGACACACACCGCTGGAGCACACGGTACAACACGCTCCCGATCTGTGCAGGATTCTGTCTATACTTTCATTAATACAGCTGTGTGTGTGTGTGTGTGTGTGTGTGTGCAGTGTGTGTGGCGGTCTGTCCTCCTCGGCTCCAGCGGCTCCATCATGGCTGCTGGCTGCGGCTCTACAGGCTTCACTGCAGCACTCGGACCCCACAGCGGCTCTCGCTCAGCTCGAGCACACACACATACAGGTGAGTCTGTCAGGTGATGCGCACACACAAACACACAGAGGTGGGTCTGTCAGTTGACCAATCAGCAATCATCTCTGCAGGTGCTGCTCTTCCTGTTCCTCTACAGTGTAATAGAGCTGATCTCTGCACACCTCAGCCAACAGGTAACACACACACACACACACACACACACAGCCTCAGTTATCGTGCTGCTGTAATACTGATGTGTGTGTGTGTGTTTGCAGGAGTGTGTGGAGCGTGTCAGAGGAGTGTGTGTGTGTCTCCTCACTCGTCTTCAGGGTCATTCTGATTGGCTGCTGCTGTTCGATCAGTCTGGATCAGGTGTGTGTGTGTGTGTTAGACTGGTCATGTGATGATGATGATGATGATGATGATGATGATGATGATGATGTCCTTCTGCTGTGGTAGATCACGAGCTGTGTAAGTTCAGGGCGCGTGTGATTTCCCATCATGCCCTGCGTCTGCTGCCGCTGGCCTTCTACAGGTGAGGAGCCGCCGCTGCGTCAGTGCCCACGCTCCTGTCCTGCTCTGCTGAGAGAGTGTATGTGTGTGTGTGTGTGTGTGTGTGTGCGCAGTGGTCTGTGTGCGGTGGACTCACAGCTCCTCCAGGGATTGGTCAGTTCTCCAGGATTCCTCCACAGCGCCGGCGTCTCCTACAGGAAGCTGAGCGAGCTGTACCTGAGTGCTGAGAGCGCAGGCCGGCCGCAGCCACAGGTGAATGTGTGTGTGTGTGTGTGTGTGTGTGTGTGTACATCTCTCTGGTGTCTCCAGTCCTCTGTCTCACATATCCTCAAGTCTGTCTCGTGTGTTTTACATCTGTCTCATCTGTCTCATGTCTTGTGTGTCTAATGTCCATCATGTCTGTCTCATGTCTCCTCCTTATCTTATGTGTCCTCCTGTCTTGTGTCTCATATCCATCTCCTGTCTCCTCTGTCTCATATCTGTCTCGTGTCTCCTGTCTCATATCTGTCTCACGTCTCTTGTCTCCTCTGTCTCATATCTGTCTCGTGTCTCCTGTCTCCTCTGTCTCATATCTGTCTCGTGTCTCCTCTGTCTTGTGTGTCTCATATCTGTCTCGTGTCTCCTGTCTTGTGTGTCTCATATCTGTCTCCTGTCTCCTCGGTCTCATATCTGTCTCGTGTCTCCTCTCTCATATCCGTCTCCTCTGTCTCGTGTCTTCTCCGTCTTGTGTGTCTCATATCCGTCTCATGTCTCCTCTCATATTCGTCTCCTCTGTCTCGTGTCTCCTCCGTCTTGTGTCTCATATCTCTCACGTCTCCTCTTTCTCATGTCTCCTCTGTCTTGTGTGTCTCATATCCATCTCCTGTCTCGTGTCTCCTGTCTCCTCTGTCTCATATCTGTCTCGCGTCTCCTGTCTACTCTTTCTCATATCTGTCTCCGTCTCGTGTCTCCTCTGTCTTGTGTGTCTCATATCTGTCTCACGTCCCCTGTCTCCTCTGTCTTGTGTGTCTCATCTGTCTTGTGTCTCCTCTGTCTTGTGTGTCTCATATCTGTCTCCTCTGTCTCGTGTCTCCTCTGTCTTGTGTGTCTCATCTGTCTTCTGTCTCCTCTGTATCATATCTGTCTCCTCTGTCTCGTGTCTCCTCTGTCTTGTGTGTCTCATATCTGTCTCACGTCTCCTGTCTCCTCTGTCTCATATCTGTCTCCTCTGTCTCGTGTCTCCTCTGTCTTGTGTGTCTCATCTGTCTTCTGTCTCCTCTGTATCATATCTGTCTCCTCTGTCTCGTGTCTCCTCTGTCTTGTGTGTCTCCTCTGTCTCGTGTCTCCTCTGTCTTGTGTGTCTCATATCTGTCTCACGTCTCCTGTCTCCTCTGTCTCATATCTGTCTCCTCTGTCTTGTGTGTCTCATCTGTCTTGTGTCTCCTCTGTCTTGTGTGTCTCATATCTGTCTCCTCTGTCTCGTGTCTCCTCTGTCTTGTGTGTCTCATCTGTCTTCTGTCTCCTCTGTATCATATCTGTCTCCTCTGTCTCGTGTCTCCTCTGTCTTGTCTGTCTCCTCTGTCTCGTGTCTCCTCTGTCTTGTGTGTCTCATATCTGTCTCACGTCTCCTGTCTCCTCTGTCTCATATCTGTCTCCTCTGTCTCGTGTCTCCTCTGTCTTGTGTGTCTCATCTGTCTTCTGTCTCCTCTGTATCATATCTGTCTCCTCTGTCTCGTGTCTCCTCTGTCTTGTGTGTCTCATATCTGTCTCACGTCTCCTGTCTCCTCTGTCTCGTGTCTCCTCTGTCTTGTGTGTCTCATATCTGTCTCCTGTCTCCTCTGTCTCATATCTGTCTCCTCTGTCTTGTGTGTCTCATCTGTCTTCTGTCTCCTCTGTATCATATCTGTCTCCTCTGTCTCGTGTCTCCTCTGTCTTGTGTGTCTCATATCTGTCTCACGTCTCCTGTCTCCTCTGTCTCATATCTGTCTCCTCTGTCTCGTGTCTCCTCTGTCTTGTGTGTCTCATCTGTCTTCTGTCTCCTCTGTATCATATCTGTCTCCTCTGTCTCGTGTCTCCTCTGTCTTGTGTGTCTCATATCTGTCTCACGTCTCCTGTCTCCTCTGTCTCCTCTGTCTCGTGTCTCCTGTCTTGTGTGTCTCATATCTGTCTCACGTCTCATATGTCTCACGTCTCCTCTGTCTCATATCTGTCTCGTGTCTCCTCTGTCTTGTGTGTCTCATATCTGTCTCCTCTGTCTCATATCTGTCTCCTCTGTCTTGTGTGTCTCATCTGTCTCGTGTCTCCTCTATCTTGTGTGTCTCATATCTGTCTCATGTCTCCTTTGTGTCTCTTGTGTGTCCCATGTCTCACGTCTCCTGTCTCATATCTGTCTCACATCTCCGTCTCGTGTGTCAGGTGCTGCAGGACGCGCGGCGTGTTCTCCTGAGCAGCATCTCTCTGAGCTCTCCCGACTGTCTGACGTGTGCTCAGAGGAAGCAGGTACAGGACAGGAAGTGTGTCAGCAAACATCATCAGTTAATCAGTTTATTAGACACATTAAAACACTCGGGGTCATGTGACCGTAACAGCCTGGTGATCAGTGCAGTATCCAGACGCTCGTGTGTGTGTGTGTGTGTCCGCAGCTGCAGTCTGAGTTCGAGCAGCTGGACCCAGAGATGGCAGCGGCGTTCAGCAGGAAACACACCAGCACCAGCAGACTCTCACAAACATGAACACACCTGAGCTCTGTTCCACAGCCGACCAATCAGAGCACAGGACAGAGACACATGATCAGACAAAGCCCCTCCCCCTCAGGTTACAGCAGTTCACGTCTGTCACACACTCCATCCTGTACATAAATATGTAAATTCACAATGTCCACGCCTCCTGTGATTGGCTGATTCTTCACGTGTGTGTGTGTGTGTATTTAATAAACGGTGGATGCCCCTGAGCTGTGCATCAGACTGGAGTGTGTGTGTTAGGCGTGTGTGAGCGGCGGGTCCGCAGGAACGGTTGCGCCGGCGGTCTGCATCAGCGGGTGCACCATGGACATGTGTACGTTGAGGTTGTGCGCCTTCTCGAAGCGCTTCCCGCAGATCACACACGCGAACTCCAGATCCGCCTCCGCCTTGTGTTTGGTCATGTGATACTTCAGAGACGCTCGCTGACGACACTGGAAGCCACACACCTCACACCTGAAACACACACACACACACACACACACAGGTGAGGGGAAGCAGACAGACGCAGCGCTGAGAACACACACGCTCACACACACACTCACAGGTGACGTGAAACAAACCAATGCAGCACTGAAAACACACACACCTCACACCTGAAACACACACAGGTGAGGGGAAGCAGATAGACGCAGCGCTGAGAACACACACACACACACACACACACACACACACACACACTCACAGGTGACGTGAAACAGACCAATGCAGCACTGAAAACACACACCTCACACCTGAAACACACCCAGGTGAGGTGAAGCAGACAGAAGGTGCGCTGAGCACACACACACACACACACACACTCACTGCAGTGGTTTGGCTCCAGAGTGCCGCATCTGATGCACTGACAGGTGTTTCCTCTGCTTGAAGGTCTGTCCACACTGATCACAGATGTAGTTCCTGACCTCTATAAGCAGACAACAGCACATCACACACACACACACACAAACACAAACACACACACACACACACACACACTCCAGTTACACACTCTCCTCTTCATTTGTGTTCAACAGAGGACAGAAACACACTTCTGATGGTTTAATGGTCAAATGACAAATCAGTGTGTGTGTGTGTGTGTTCACCTGTGTATGAGCTTGTGTGTGTGTGTGTGTGTGTGTGTGTGTTCACCTGTGTGTATGAGCTTGACGTGTGTGTGTGTTCACCTGTGTGTATGAGCTTGACGTGTGTGTGTGTGTGTGTGTGTGTGTTCACCTGTGTGTATGAGCTTGACGTGTGTGTGTGTGTGTGTGTGTGTGTTCACCTGTGTGTATGAGCTTGACGTGTGTGTGTGTTCACCTGTGTGTATGAGCTTGACGTGTGTGTGTGTGTGTGTGTGTGTGTGTGTTCACCTGTGTGTATGAGCTTGACGTGTGTGTGTGTGTGTGTGTGTGTTCACCTGTGTGTATGAGCTTGACGTGTGTGTGTGTTCACCTGTGTGTATGAGCTTGACGTGTGTGTGTGTGTGCGTTCACCTGTGTGTATGAGCTTGACGTGTGTGTGTGTGTGTGTTCACCTGTGTGTATGAGCTTGATGTGTGTGTGTGTTCACCTGTGTGTATGAGCTTGACGTGTGTGTGTGTGTGTGCGTTCACCTGTGTGTATGAGCTTGACGTGTGTGTGTGTGTGTGTGTGTGTGTGTGTGTGTGTGTTCACCTGTGTGTATGAGCTTGACGTGTGTGTGTGTTCACCTGTGTGTATGAGCTTGACGTGTGTGTGTGTGTGTGTGTTCACCTGTGTGTATGAGCTTGACGTGTGTGTGTGTGTGTGTTCACCTGTGTGTATGAGCTTGACGTGTGTGTGTGTGTTCACCTGTGTGTATGAGCTTGACGTGTGTGTGTGTGTGTGCGTTCACCTGTGTGTATGAGCTTGACGTGTGTGTGTGTGTGTGTGTGTGTGTGTGTGTGTGTGTGTGTTCACCTGTGTGTATGAGCTTGACGTGTCTCTGCAGGTATCTGTCGATCATGAACACCTTGTTGCAGCCGGGGTGAGGGCAGGGCCGCTCGCGCACCTCCTCATGGTGCTCCTTAATGTGCTTCTGCAGGACACACACACACCGGTCAGTGCTCGTGAGTGTGTGTGTGGGTTTGTTTGAGCATGTTCATGTATTACTGTGTGTGTGTGTGTGTGTGTGTGTGTGTGTGTGTGTATGGACTTTCAGCTCAAACACTCCTCAGATTATTGATTATGGCTGTCAGAATGTTGGATTTGCTGCTCTGATCACACTGGAGCTGCTTCTGTGGCCTGTGCCTTTAATGCTGGTCCTCCCCGCCCACCGTCCCCACATGCCTGTGACGCCCCATTCACACGAGGCTTCAGCTTCAACGCTTGACAGAGGGCGTGTCTGAAGTTGGGGCTGACGCAATCGTCATAGCAGCGTCAGCCAATAAAATTAGTCAGCAATAGGCCACTGTTGGAGCTGGTGTATTTGCATACAGCGATCTGATTGGCTGACGCTTCCGTCGGCGCTTGAAAAGTTGAGCATGTCCCAACTTCTGCAGCGAGCAACGCCTCTGAAGCGGCGCCGACGGATCCACAATGCAGTTCTGCAACGCCTGACGTCACCCATTCAAAGTGAATGGGAAGCGTTGAAGCTGACGCCTCGTGTGAATGGGGCGTCAGAGTGTGCCTCAGTCTCCGTCAGATAAACAGCACAGTGACAGACATGAAGGAAGCCGTCTGTGAGAAACACCACAGTAAGAACTTTACCCGTGATTATCTGATGTGTGTGATGTGGAGTTAATTCAAGCCTTTCTGCAACGATGAGTCACACACACACACACACACACACACACACACACACACACACACACACACAGTAAGTGTGTCAGGATACAGGTTAATATCCACTGCTGTATGGATCTCTGTCATGTTAAACCTGACGTTGATGAAGACGATCGCATCTGATGATCACAGAGAGCTGAGCAGATCTTTATCCCAGTTGCTTTGCGCTCGTCCTGTCTTGTTGATATGATTATACGCGTTACTATGGAGACATGTTAATATGTCAATCAAATGGGTGGGCGGGGAAACCGCACTCATACGTCACGCTGCAGTGGGCCTCAAAATGGAGGGATTTGATCCTGTTTTAACGTCAGGAAATTAAAAACAGAGACCTGCTGTGTTTCTATCAGCCTGGTATGACTGTGGACACACTGTACTGCACACAGCTCTGTCCACAACTGAGGACCCTAATGGGAGAATAGCTGAGGAGAGCAGCAGGCAGAATGAAGAGAGTGTAGAGGGAGACCGAGCAGAGAGTTACTGTGAGGGAAGAGTGGAGGACAGACTATCAGTGTGTGTGTGTGTGTGTGTGTGTGTGTGTGTGTGTGTGTGTGTGTGTGTGTGTGTGTGTGTGTGTGTGTGTGTGTGTGTGTGTGTGTGTGGTACCTTCATGCCGTCGGCCCCTCTGTACACTGCTGTGCAGCCCTGATGAGGACACTTGTAGATGGTGGGCAGCTCCTCTCTGTCACACACACACACACACACACACACACACACACACACATCAGAAACGCTCGTGTCTGCATTCAATTCTGAACTGTATGAGTTTGTGATACAGTGACTCCAGCGTGCGTGTGTGTGTGTGTGTGTGTGTGTGTGTGTGTGTGTGTGTGTGTGTGATTCTGGTGTTACCGCTCAGACTTGCTGCTGTTCTTCCAGCCGGGCTTGGGTCCAGGTTTCCTCCTGGTTTTGGGCTCCGGGGTCTTCGTCTCTTTCCTCTTGGAGGAGCTGAAACAGACAGACGTTCAGTGTGGAGTCTGCAGGAGGACACTGTGTGTGTGTGTGTGTGTGTGTGTGTGTGTGTGTGTGTGTGTGTGTGTGTGTGTGTGTGTGTGTTACCGTCTGTCAGTGTGGGGATCAGAGTCTTCAGACGAGCCGCTCTTCCTCTGCTCTTCACACTCCTCATCGCTCAGCATGTTCCTGCACACACACACACACACACACACACACACACACACTCCATCAGCTCTTCTTCTGCAGATCTGAGGTGTGTGTGAGCATCAGGTGTGTGTGTTTACCTGTCTGAGAGCTCGCTGTCTGCATCCGGCGCTGGTGTTAGTGAAGCGTCTGTCTGCTCACTGCACTGCGCGTCTGAAACACACACACACACACACACACTATTGAGCTCGTTCTGCAGAGTGTGTTTGTCTCTACACTTCCGCTTCCACTGATGTCTACAGGTTAAACACAGCTAAACAGTCTCCCTGTGGACAAGCGCAGGCCTGCAGGTCCCCTGACCGCAGCTGTGGTGTCCTCACCGTGTGTGTCGCTGTGATTCTGGGGGTCGGCTGATCTCAGTGGGTCGCCGCCGCTCAGCGCTGCCCCCTGCTGCTGTGTGTTTTGTGCGTCTTCATCAGTGTGATCTTCAGTGTTGTGTGTGGACGCAGCGCCCCCGGTGTCCATCACGTAGCTGTGTCCGTCCCCACAGCCCCACACCGCCCTCAGAGCGCCGCCGCACGGACCCTCCAGCACCTCCTGCAGGCCGGGGCAGGAGCTGCAGCCTTCAGCGTGACCGTGAGCCCAGGACACCAGGCTGAGCAGACAGCGGCGGTCCCACGGCATCTGAGAGCCTGCGGCAGACACAGAGAGAGGGAACGAACACGGCAGACTCCATGATGGAAACAGCTGATCTTAATAAAGTGAACACAGCGGACGCACGTGTGTGTGTGTGTGTGTGTGTGTGTGTGTGTGTGTGTGTGTGTGTGTGTGTGTGTGTGTGTGTGTGTGTGAACTTACGGAAGAGACTGATGTCCTCCTGTGAGGACGAGTGTTCAGCGCCGCTCCTGGAGGAGGAAACAGCATCATTATAGCTGAGACACACTAAAGGAGAGCTGCTCTGACCCTTTATACAGCGAAGACGCGTCTCTGCTGTCTCTAGTGTGTGTGTATGTGTGTGTGTGTGTGTGTGTTTGAGCTGAGAACAGCACACAGATCATGTTCTCCAGCTCTCTGAAACTGACCCGTTCAGGCTTTGATCCTCATTGTAGCGTTTTGGTGACTGTTGCTTTAAATGCAAATGAGATTCAGAAGAGGGCGGAGCAACAGACGGCTGTGCAACAGATGTAAATCAGCAGTGTGTGTGTTGTGAGTGCTGTGTGTGTGTGTGCTTCAGTGTGAGTGTGTGCTTCATGCTTCAGTCAGTCTATGTCTCTGTTCATCTAAAGCTCCACATCTATAATCCTCTTAGTCTATGCTGACATTATCTTCAGCAGCTCAAACACTCTAATGGCTAATGGACAGACGGCTGCTTCTCACTCAGGGCTGCTGATTATGCTAATGAGATGGAGAGATGGGCACTAGTGGGCGGGGCAATCGGAGTGTTTCTGCATCCTCCTCACCTGTGTGTGGCGGGCGGCGTCAGGTTGACTCGGCTCCGGAACTGCAGCAGGATGCTGTGGCAGCGGTAGAACTGGGCGTGGCAGCTGGTGCAGATGAACTGGGAGAGGGCGGGGTCTCGCTCCATGCGGATGCCCAGCAGCTGCTGGAAGTCTGTGCAGAAGAGCGGGTACACCCCGCCACACGCCTCGCCCTGCAGCTGCGCAAACGCCTGCCGCAGACGCCGCCGCGAGAACTTACCGTGACACAGCCGACAGAAGCTGCTGCTCGACCTGCCTGCGGGGGTCAGAGGTCAAGGGTCAGAGGTCATGCAGACACAGATCTACTGCAGTGATTAACACAGTGAGGGACGTGTTCACACACACACACACACACACACATGCAGAGCTACTGATCACAGGAACACACACACACACACACCTGACTCCTGTGTTTGATCAGTTATTGATCGTATAGAGCAGGGGGGTCAGACTCCGCTCCTGGAGGGCCGCAGCTCTGCAGTTTAGTTCAGCCCTGATTAAACGCTGACCTGCCTGGAGGACTCCATCAGTGTGATCAGCTGTGTTTGATCAGGGCTGGACTGAACTGCAGAGCTGCGGCCCTCCAGGAGCGGAGCCTGACCCCCCCCACACACACACACACACACACCGTATCTCCATCAGACTCCAGTGTTGGATCAGTATTGATCATGAGCAGGGGTGTCTGAGCTCAGTTATTGCCCCCCCCACCCCCCCGATATATACAGACAGTGATGAAGAGTGTGCGCGCGCTCACCGGTGCTGTGGTCACGTGTTTCTCTTCTGCTCGTGCGCGTGACTCTCCTCATCCTCCTGCTGATCAATAACTCATCAATAACCGAAGATCATTCGCGCTGGTCGATCAGCTCACCGCGAGCGCGCGCTGCAGGAGGGATTACCGACGCCCTCCGTCAGTCGGTGATCATGAACGGACGCGTGAACAACACCAGATGAGCAGATCTTAGCCAAAACACGGCGGTGCACAGCTCGACCGGAAGCGCTCTGCTGTCAACAGGAACAGCGGGCGTGACGTCACTGCCAGAGGACCACAGCGCCGCGTCTGAGCGCCGAGAGCAGTGGACATTATTATTATTAAACTGATGTTGATCTGCAGTATCTGTTCAGCTTTATTTCCATTTTAATAAGACAATATTTCAGGTCGTTTATTTTAAGGTGGCGTTTTACTGTGGTGTTTATAAATAACTGTTATATTAATAGAGTTCATAAACAGCGCCGCATGTCCTCAACACACACACACCGCTTCATAACCTCTGATTATGTCCAGTCCTCTGACTTCATTAGGCGTTTTAATCCTGTTAATGGTTCATTACTGATGTCGAAAATAAACACAGATAAACGGGTGAATGATGTGAAGTCGGCTCACTGCAGACACTAAAAGAGACAAAAAATATTATTATAGCAGACACAACTGCATTATTTTAAAGTTTTAAACCTGTTCTTGGATTATTTATAAATGTTTACAACTAAATTATTATTATTTTCTCTTAAGCGCGTGAAGTCTCGCGAGGTGAAGTCTAGAAGGGATACAGCTGCGGATACTCGTGTTTATGAACGATAATGAATATATTTACATTACTGTGAGGATTGGGTTAGGGAAGATGCTAATAGAATAATGGCTAATTTAATAACATTCAACCATTAATTTTTATTTCGGCTTGGTCTCTTTATTAATCAGGGGTCGCCACAAAGGAATGAACCACCAACTCTCCCCATACACTCTCATTCACACTCATACACTCCGGCCAGTTTAGCTTATTCATTTCCTCTATAGTGTTCCTCTAATGTGTTTGGACGGTGGGGGGAAACCGGATAATGTAATAAATAATAGAATTCTTGTTAATCTCCGTCCGCAGCTGTATCTCTTCTAGCAGCAACCGTCTCTCTCGCGAGACTTCCGCAGCAGGATGTGCGTGATTTCGCAGAAAGCTGCTTCCTGAGGAAGATCAGAGCCAGCATGAGCTGTCGGTAACGGCTGTGATCGGTAATGGAGTCGAACCCGAGCTGCGCTTCTCCCCAAGGGGAGGAGCTGGAGGACGGAGAAATCTTCGACGATGAGCCGCAGCAGCAGAACGCGAGACCCCCGAGGCGGCCCCGGCCCTGCCGCCCGTACCGGAGAGCGCGTCTGCCGGGGCCGGTGATAGGCGGCGCCGCGGGGCCGCCGAGGCCCCCGCACCCTCACCCGGCCTTCCCCTGCGAGCTCCGGCAGGCCTTCGAGTCCGCGCCGCGCTCCGGCTTCTGGGAGCGCAGTCACGGAGCGCTCACCGGCCGCTTCAGGTTCCGCGCTCAGCGGCCGCAGAACTGGCCGCCCCGGGACTGGCAGCAGCGCTTCCCGGAGAACCACCGGACAGACTCCCCCGGCAGGAAACCGCGTATCCTTTACTTACAGGCAGAGATCAGTCAGCTGTAGATGATGAGTAATGCAGCTCAGTGTCAGTGTGGACAACACAACAGCAGCGGGGCTCTCACTCACACACTCACAATAATCAGTGTAGATGAGCCTGTTCAGGGTATCTGTAAACCAGAGTCTCCACAACAGAGGCAGAGCTCACATGTAGAAGGTATAAACCTGACATCAACATCTAGAGTTTGCAGTTTCGTCACTTCCGCCTGAATGCTCTGATATTTTTCCACGTCACCTCATACTTCAGTTTCTCATCAAATCTTCTGGCCAATCAGATGCTGTCGTGAGTCTGACCACGCCCACTGGCAGAGCTACGGTGTTCATTACAGTCCTCAGTTGTCTGTAGTGCACACTGCAGTATGCTGGAGCACGCGTAGATACTATGAGAGCTGGACATACTCTAATCTACACTGTATAGTGCACTGTACTGTAGTGTGTGTTATGAGCACCGCTGTACAGTACTGCAGTGTTGATCTGTGTGTGAGTGAACTGTTATGACTGTAGCAGCACATGTAACGAAGGCCAGCTGTGCAGGTAAACCTCACCCCTGACCTCTAAAGGTCTTCAGCCTCCTTGGTAGAGCAACCGACTCCCATGCGGAAGGTCACCGGTTTGATACCAGCTCGGAGCGGGTTGGGTGGCGTAGGACCGGCGGGGTTACACACACTCTGACTGATGTGTTCACAGGTGTGAGCTGAGATCTGACACACTCCTGGATAAATGTCATGGCAGCTGCTGATCTTCCTGTTCAGGAGAGATTCTGCAGGAGAAATGGTCACCTTTTATTACTGTGAGATACTAAACTCACACTCTAAAGCTTCACGGTGGTGTTTCAGAGCTGAGCAGATGTCTGATGTGTCGTCCATAATCCCTCAGTAGTGTAGTTCAGACAGCACAGACGCATTATACAGCTTGTAAAGTAGGGAGGAACAGCTCTCCTTTAACATGTGAATATTTCTGATGAACCTGTGTGTGTGTGTGTTGTCCTGAACGCGGTGCTCAGAGAAGAGTGTGCGCGCGGCGGCCCGCAGGAATCCTCCGCTCAGTAAAAGCGAGCCGGTGGACGAGAGCTTCGAGGACCTGCTGCTGAAGTACAAGCAGATCCAGCTGGAGCTGGAGTGCATCCGCAAGGAGGAGCGCGCCGCCCTGGAGGACGAGGAGCCGCCGGTGCACAGGTCAGATGGAGGAGCGGCGCCGCAGGAGTCGGTGGAGGAGCAGCAGGAGAAGAAGAGCTTTCAGGCCTTCAACATCCGCCCGCTGCGGCAGAAGCTGCTGACGCCTGCAGAGAGAGACGCGCTCAACTGCAGAGCCGTGCAGGAGAACACCCACACGCAGGAGAACACGGACAAGCAGGAGGACATGCAAGAGGACACGCAGCAGAAAACGATGGACATCGCTCCAGATGATGGTACAGCTGACCACAGTGCTGCACCAGACATCTGTGTGTGTGTGTGTGTGTGCGCATGTGTGTGTGGCAAACGCATAAATAAAGGCACAGATCACCCAGAACTTTTTACTCCCCGTTTACTCTTCCTCAGGTGTTTATGAACTCTTATGAGCTTCTTTATTCTGTTGAACTCAAATGAAGATACCTTGAAGAATGCTGGAAACCGGTAACCATTAACTCTAATAGTAGGTAAATCAAATACTGTGGAAGTCAATGGCTACCGGTTTGTAGCATTCTTCAAAGTCTCTTGTTTGGTGTTCAGCAGAAGAATGAAACTCCTGAAGGTTTGATCGGAGTAAGACGCGAGTAAATGATGACGGAGCTTCAGTGTTGGGTGAACTGACCCTTGAGGAGTGATGCGGCTCATTGTTTTCACTTTGCTTTGGTCTTTTTATTTTGAGTACAGCAGAAGTGTGTTAGTTATTGACTACAGTGGACTGAGCAGTTACAGACTGGCTTATGTGTTACTAAATGAACATCAGCTAGGGTCAGGGTCAGGGGGGGTTATCTGCCATTACGCTGACTCTAGCTACATTAACTGATGTTAACTAATGAGGTTTACTGTAGAGGTAATCACTTTCACAAATTAATCTGAATAAATTAAGATATTATATATATATTAGGTCTATAAAATGTTATAAAATATGAAGAAATATGAAATAAATATGAAGTCTTCCAGTGTTGTCTGCTGTCACTGACACACAGCAGCCTGAATATTCCTCAATACTCTACAGTATAATGTATAAAGTGATCAGTGTTCAGTCACGATATGCATGTTCATTATCACCATTACTGAATTATTGAAGCTGTGTGTGTGTGTGTGTGTGTGTGTGTGTGTGTGTGTCTCCTCAGCTGTGAAGGACGAGGACTCTGAATCAGACCTCAACATCTCCACTGTGAGCGACGAGACTCCAGTCGTCATCCGCAAGGTAAAACACACACACACACACACACACACACACACACACACACACTTTACTGCGGTAACACACCTGAAGCAGACCGACGATGGCTTCATCATCATCATCATATTATTGAGCTGATCTGATGTGTGTGTGTGTGTGTGTGTGTGTGTGTCCTGCAGAAGGAGGACGAGGATGAAGTGTCGGAGCTGCAGCTGCGTCTCCTCGCTCTGCAGTCCGCCAGCAGGAAGTGGCAGCAGAAGGAGAAGCAGGTGCTGAAGGAGAGCAAGGAGAAGATGGAGAGCAAGGAGAAGAAGACGGAGAAGATCAGCTCAGCGTCTGCAGAGAAGATCAGCCCGAGAGCAGCAGAGAGATCCAGAGCGGCCAGAACACCTGCGGAGAAGAGCAGAGCAGCCAACAGAGCCAAGAAACCTGCACACCTGAGTAAGACACACACACACACACACACACACACCTGAGTAAGACACACACACACACACCTGCACACCTGAGTAAGACATACACACACACACACACCTGCACACCTGAGTAAGACACACACACACACCTGCACACCTGAGTAAGACACACACACACCTGAACACACACCTGCACACCTGAGTAAGACACACACACACCTGAACACACACCTGCCGGAACACGCACTAGCTCTGTTTTCCAAACATGTGAATTAAACTCCTGCACAAACTGTAATGTGTTAAGAATGATCAGTGAGTAGAGGAGCGTCTCCATCAGTGCAGCACAGTAGAGCATCACCTCCTCCTCAGCTCTGCTGCTCCTGCACAGATCTCTCTTAGAGGAGTGGAGTCTGCTGCACTGTGGGGATTCTCCACTGTGGTGTTTGTTCTCCTCTAATAAATGAGCTGCGCCTCAGAAGACCAAACGCGGTGAATGAGGAGGCTTTAGGAGGAGTGAGACGGGAGCGCAGACGGATGATCGAGACCGTTCTGGAGAGAATAATAGAAGAAGAAGAATACTGAAGCCCTGTGATGACGGACTGACGGAGGGCTGAGGCCTTTTACTATCAGCACAACAACATTTGGAGAGCTGCAGAGCATAATATCATACCTTATATCACACATTAATATCGGTCAGGTCATCTGATCAGCAGAGACTACAGCAGTGAAGCGCAGACACTGATGAAGACGATACCTGACCTGCCTTATTCAGCATCAGAGAACACGTCTCTCCTCCTCAGCTGTGTGCATGTTGGCGTTTCCATCGAGCATTGTTTTATGTGATAATCCTAAATGCACACGCATATGTGGATGAAAACACAGATACTGACCTGTGTGTGTGTGTGTGTATGTGTGTGTGTGTGTGTGTGCGCGCTCAGCCAAGCAAGCTCTGAGGAAGCAGCAGTTGCGCACCTGGAAGCTGAAGCAGGAGGCGCAGCGGCAGCAGCAGGAGCAGGAGGAGGAGCGGCGGCGGCGGGAGGACGAGATCCGCAGGATCCGGGATCTGTCCAATCAGGACGAGCAGTACAACCGCTTCATGAGGCTGGTGGGCTCCAGACGGCCCTCTCGCAGCAAGGTCAGTGATTGGCTGAGGAGCAGACAGTCAGGCCGACGCCCACTCAGCTGTTACTGACGTCCTGTAACGTCCTCACCTGTGTGAACAGCGCTGCTCTCAGTGTAGTTACCGCTATCACTGTGTGGAAGGGGCTTATAGCACACGTGTGTGTGTGTGTATGTATGTGTGTGTGTGTGTGTGTGTGTGTGTGTGTGTGTGTGTGTGTGTGTGTGTGTGTGTGTGTGTGTGTGTGTGTAGTCTGCAGACTCAGGGAAGCTGAAGCAGAGTCTGGACACGTCCGGCTGTCTCTACCAGTACGACAACTATGATGAGGTCGCCATGGATACTGACAGCGAAACCAACTCACCAGGTACACACACACACACACACACACACACACCTGTCCTGCAGAACCTCATGCTAACTGAAGAGTCTGACTGATGATGCTAATGCTCATCTGCAGCGGCGTCCCCTACCCATGATGCACTGCCCATGTTCCCGCTGGAGTCCACACCTCACCGACAGGTAAACACTCGCCGCTGTGTGTGTGTGTTTGTGTGTTTGTGTGTGTGTGTGTGTGTGTGTGTGTGTGTTTGCTATATTAATTATTAGTGGTTATTGATGATGATGATGATGATGACCACAGCAGAGATACACCACAGACAACACACTGACCTTACACTAACACTGATTGCTGTATCACACACACACACACACACACACACACACACACACACACACACACACACACACACACACACACTTTCTCTCTCTCACACACACTCTCTCTCTGGAGTGTCTCCGCATGTGTAACTGTGCTGTGTGTGTGTGCAGGTCCAGCAGGGGGAGTGTGTGCGTGTGTGTGCTGCTCCTCCGCTGCCGCCGCTGCCTCCTCCTGATGAAGACGAGCCGCCGCCGAAGCCACCGTTCGCTGATGAAGAGGAGGAAGAGGAGATGCTGCTGCGAGAGGAGCTGCTGAAGAGCCTGGCCAACCGCAGAGCACCGCGAGCAGAGGTGTGTGTGTGTGTGTGTGTGTGTGTGTGTGTGTGTGTGTGTGTGTGTGTGTGTGTGTGTGTGTAACGCAGTTCTCTTGTACCCTAGGGCTGCTCAGTTAATCTATTTCCAGTCAGGGTATGTGAATGTCTCTATTGAGTGACTCTATTGTGAAGCGCCGTCTGAACTCTGCATTCTAGCTGTAACCTATAGAGAGGAATAACAGATGAAGATCCTCAGGCAGATCAGTGTTGATCTTTCTCTCCAGGTGTCGGTGCAGAATGAACAGAACAGCAGGCCTAAGGCTCCGATCACAGCCAATTCACTTTTACATCACAAACACGCCAGCCGCACCTCACCGCACGGAGAATAAGAAGAGCGCTGCTTTAATATCGATAGCCGACCGCTGAATGCGCTGGGTGATGTGCGCGAGTGTTGATATTAATATAATTGTAATATTTAATAATATTGTGATATTCAAGATTTGTGAAGCTCCTGATAACTCCACCGCTAGTGTCTCCTCCATCTCTAAAGTCTCTGTAGTCGTCTTGAGAACACAAACACTGCAGGCGCCTCCACAGAAACCCCGCCTCTGCTTTCATTTGATTGGAGATTGAGGCAGACGCGAGTGACGTAACGCGCTTTTACCGCTCAGGCAAAAACAGGAGGCGCAGCGGGGGTTACTACAGGAGGTGCGCAGGGCACATAAGCAGCGTACCACACACTCACGGCCGTCAGTAAACCATTCAAACAAGGAGCCTCAACACAACAAGTGTGATCAGGCCCTAATACAAAACAAGATTAGAACATGGAGAAATGATCAGATGGGGGTTTCTGTCCGTGTTCCTAACAGATAAACCGCTCTCGGTGATGCTTCAGCATGATCTCACTTCTGTATTGGACATGAAGCACACGTTAGCCTGTAGGAATGACATCCCGCCCTACTCCTCATTCTCTCTTCATATAGCGTATATGTGTCTATTACACACCCATAATGCACTGTGCATGCGGTGAAATCTAAATGTAAAGCTTTTCTGCATCTGTGATATAGATATTGATATATATATCATTGATTAAGCTGACTTTAAAATACTGTGGTTATTTTCCTAATCTGTCATGACATCTTGGTTCCCAAAGTGAGGGTCATGGGACAGTGGCAGGGGTCACTTGGTGATTTCCAAAGGTCAAATAATGTTATTAAACTATTAGAGTTAGCATATATTACCCACAGAAGATAAACAATAGTTAAGTTCCAGAAAAACATCATCATGTAAATAAATAAGCATCAGCTTTACCTGGTTCTGATAGGATCAGTGTGTTACGCCAGATTACTGTTAAACCCCACAGCAGACCTGCAGCTCTATTAGCTGATGATGAGGAAGCACATTTAAACCGCAAATCAGACCAGATCAATCACAATCAGACCTGTTCTCTAGATGTGTGTGTGTGTGTGTGTGTGTGTAATGCCATTCTCCTGTGTCCTCAGGGTGTGTCCAGCATCAGTGGTCCTCCGTCTCCATCTCTCAGGTCTGCTGGTCAGAGCAGGAGTAACCTCAGCACCGTCAGCCTCAACACCGTCATCTCACACACTCGCGCACTCAAGTTCATACGCACGCATCCTGCTCCCAAAGCCCCGTTTGTGGTGAGTGTGTGTACATGGGAGTGTGTTTGATTTAATGAGTGTGTGTGATTACATATCTGCTGTAATATGTGTGTGTGTGTGTGTTCCTCCAGCTGCCACGGCACAAGGCTGTAGTGGTGCGTCTGAACGCGTCTGATGACAGCGACTCTGAGGCGGAGAGCTGCGGCGCTGCACAGAGTGTGTTTGGAGGACTGGAGTCCATGATTAAAGAGGCCCGGCGGACCGCAGAGGTGTGTGTGTGTGTGTTTACTGCAGCTTCATCATCTTTTGCTGTGAATCTAAAGTGTATTCCGGAAGTGTGTTTGCGTTGTAGAGTGTTCACAGCAGGGGGGTCCACACTGGGTCCTGGAGGGTTCAGCTCCAGCCCTAATCAAACACACCTGAGCAGCTCATCAGGCTCTTCCTAGATATACTAGAACCTCTCTGGCTGGTGCGTTGAGGCAAGTTGGAGCTAAACCCAGCAGGACAGCGGCCCACCAGGACTGAGTTTGGACACCCCTGATGTACAAGAAGAGACGCTGCAGCTGATTTCACATGTTGCTGTGTTCATCTGCTGCTGCAGTCTCATGATCATCAGTGTCGCTCACACACTCTGTAAGCTATGATGATGATGATGGTGATGATTAGGGATGCACCGATACCACTTTTTTACAAACCGATACGAGTACGAGTATTTTGATTTGTGTACTCGCCGATACCGATACCGATAATTCATAGATTTGGTTTCAACTAAGTTTATTTGTTCGTTTTTTTGCTTTGTTTTTTGTTTTTTGCCTGTAGCAAGGATGAACACCAAAATCTTTAGCAGGAGGCTGTTCCAAGCCAAAAATATACACATTGTTGAAAACCCTGCTTACCCAGACCTTGTCTATTAACGATTAAGCATGGACATTTAAAGGATGAGATATCCTTGCGACTTACATGTGTGCACGACTTCACACATTACACAAGGTGTGTGCAGTGTACTGTACGTTACCTTATAGAGTCACTGTCATTGCATATTGGGGACGCATAAAACACTGTTTTGCACCATTCTTTCATATTCATGAGTCCTGCCTTTGATCCGCGGTCAATTAATCAAAAAGTACTAGATGTTTATGGGTGGGTTGCGGTTAATAGCTCATTTTAAAAATCACGCGACCATCATCTCACAATGTTTATTAATAAATAATCTTGTTTTATTAAAATAAAAGTGATTTCGCAATGTCGAGCCACTGACAAAGCCAACTGCAGAAAAACAAAGCAACCATCGTGGCAACCGCAGTGATCTCTTTTCCCGAAGTTCAGCTGTTCTTTTTTGCACTTGATTATTATGCGTTTAATGTTAAAAAATCAATAATGAATAGACCTCAAAAGTGTATCCTGTGTGTGTGTGTGTGTGCGTCTTCACTGAAGCCTCTCTCTTCTAAAACCGAAAGTTGTTTATGTCAGGCAATATTTCGGCTTTTAATCGAATGAAAAGTTAATTTAAATAAGCCAATATTTAAAACTGCAGTAAAGTAACTGTGTCGTGCGGCCACACATCGAAACTGAGGTCTGATCTAATCTCTCTCTCGCTGTCATCCAGACATTGATACGGAGACGCAGCACAAGTCAAGCCGCAAAACGGAGGCTGGTACCAGTTTACAGAATAGCTGAAGCCTTTGCGAAATCTGTCAAAATACAGCACTGAAATAACAGGCATAAATGTCTGAGCCTAAAAGTCTAGGCTATCTGTAGGATATCTGACGCAATCAGAGCTGATGGTATGTACAATTTGTGTAGCCTAATAATTATATTAATTCTAATAAAATGAAAACCAAAATCAACAATTCATTGCATTTTTCGTTTGATAAAAAATATACTGAAACGAAAAAAATCAAAGGGTGACTAGTTTGTATTAATTTGTTTTAATATGAATAAAAATATGCTTAGCCTGTTTAAGCTTAGCGGTTATATGCGCTGCCAAGGCAAGCCATTCAAAAATATTATTTTACTGTGTACTGAGTTATAATGTATATTTTACAATATAAACTAAATGTAGCATGTCTCGCTGTCATTTAAAACATGCAATTCATAACACCCCAGAGCTGTAGGCCTGTGTATGCAGTGTGTAAATGTACGGGTATATTCATACTGCGCACCCAGTGCCGGCGCGTCCATATAGAGGCGACCTATAATATATAATAGTGAGGGTGGCAAACGCGCCCCCAACGTACTGACTTTCATCTGCAACATCAACACAATCCCCCCTAAATAAAATATACGGGCCGTGAAGTTCAGCACTTGTCTTGCCAGTGTATGCTGCTGTCTGTCTTGTGTGTATAGCGCCGCAGTGCGTGTCAACAGCTGCTGAAAAAGCGCGCGTGACAGCTCAAAGCCGGTATCGATTTAACCACAAGCAAGATCATCTCGTTATAAATATTACATTAACGATACTTATCGAAATATTTATACATTAACATAGTGTTTGAGATTGTGTGGTCTGTAAAAGCTGTCTGATCTCTACAGAAGCTGTAAACTGACACGCGCGCGGTGACCGCAGTGATGTTTAAACTCAGGCGCTTTTATTTAGCCTGTAGTCTTTAGATTTTTTTTTTTACATAATGTTCCATTTCTTAAAATTTATTTCATTTTTTTTATTTATAGTTTATATATAAAATGAGTGCTAGCTTGTTTCAGTGCTTAGCTGTGATCATTATGCAAGGATCATATTTCATATTCGGTTTATTCTTCAGTAGCCTAGGCTATAGATTCGTTAATAATGTATTTTATAAACTGATTGTTTATAAGGACTAAGCTATTAATATATAATACATTAGGCTAATTAATACATTAAGACACTGAAGTCAGGTAGGGCAACAAATCACATCCATAGTGAATTACTGTTCAGCGGTATCGGTGCGTGGTATCGGCCTTTCATGTCCAATACGAGTACGAGTATTTTAACCAAGTATCGACCCGATACCCGATACTGGTATCGGTATCGGTGCATCCCTAGTGATGATGATGATGGTGATGATGATGAAGATGATGGTTTTCACTCAGGCTGCCAAACCCAAGCATTCAGTGAGTGAGAAAGAGAATAACCCACTGAAGAGCGCTGAAGCCGGAGCAGACGGCAGGAAGATGGAGAACCGGCTGCTGAAAGAGAGTGTGTGCAGGTGTGACGTCACGCATCAGAACACACACACACACACACACACACACACACACACACACACACACACACACACACACACATGCTCAGATATATGCTGTGTGTGTTACAGTGTGACAGTGCAGTGTGTGTTACAGTGTAACCGTTTTGTGTGTGTGTGTGTGTTCAGGGTGGACCCCCTGCGCTCTGCTGGTCTGGATCTGCTGGTGGCGTCTCCTGCAGGCTCAGACTCAGAGCTGGAGCTTATGAGCCGAGCGGTGGAGCTGCAGGACCGGCTGGTGCAGCACAGGTGAGTGACTGTGTGTGTGTGTGTGTGTGTGTGTGTGTGTGTGTGTGTGGGGCTGACGCTGGTGTTTGTGCAGGGCTCAGCTCAGTAAAGACGAGGCTCTGCTGAAACAGCTGCTGCTGCAGGAGCAGAAGAAGAAGGAGTCTCTGAAGGCTGCAGAAGGGAAGGTGCTGCGTCTGAAGGAGCAGCTGCTGGCGTCTGAGAAGATCGTCAGCGCTAACAGAGTCCTGCTGCGCAAACTGCAGGAGCAGGTGAGACACACACACACACACACACACACACACACACCTGACGTCTCACCTACAGCACTGAGGATTATTCACACACACGGGTGTTGTAGAGTGAGACTGAAGCTGTGGTCAGTGTAGTGTTGTAGGTGCTCTGTCTGCATGTCTCCTCCTGCTGTTCGCTGATCTTCAGAGTGTGAAGCTTCATCAGCAGAGGAACAGCTCAGTTCTGCTCCAATACTGCACACAACACAGCATTATGGGGACACAGCAGAGTCCAGAAGAGGACAGAGTTTTGGTGTGTGTGTCTGTGAGCGAGACGGCGAGTGTGTGTGATGATCAAGAGCCGCGGTGTCCAGAGTAATGTCAGCAAACCACCAAGAAGAAGAAGCACATCCAGCAGGAGGAGCTGTGGAGGCCAGAGGAAGCTGTCTGAAAGAGCCGTGCGGCTGCCCTTCCACTGTGTTTCCCACATGCAGGAGAGTTACGGTGTGGAGAAGCCCCAAAGAAGCGGCCCACCCAGACTGCTGATGCCCAGAGGGAAGCATGGGGGGGTCACTGATGGTTTGGGCTCAATATTATGGCATTCCTGAGGCTCAATACTGGTGCTAGATGAGTGCTGGGTCACTGCCAAGGACAAAACAACCATTCTGGAGGACCATGTGACCCACTGGGTCAAACATTATATTCTGAAGGCGGTGGCATGGGTGATAATGCAGCAATACACACAGCAGGACTGGAGACAGAGTGGTCTGATGAAGTTGAACATCTCTCATGGCCTACACAGTACCCAGAATCAAACATTATTGAGCACTGTATCTTCTATTGTACAGCACTAATATAAGTATCTGAAAACATTGTGTGTGTGTGTGTGTGTGTGTGTGTGTGTGTGTGTGTGTGTGTGTGTGTGTGTGTGTGTGTGTGCACTCCTGCAGGTGCACAGGGTCCAGCACCGGGTGAGTGTGAAGCAGCAGCAGGCGGTGCGGATGGAGAAGGGTCTGCAGCAGACTCAGGCCCCACTGAAGCGCAGAGCCAACGCCACGGTGTACTCGGTAGGAGCTCAGACACGCCTGTGTGTGTGTGTGACGCTGTCCTCTCTCTCCACAGCCGATGAAGCGTGTGTGTGTGGGTCAGTCAGATGTGTGTGTGACGCTGTCCTCTCTCTCCACAGCCGCTGAAGCGTGTGTGTGTGGGTCAGTCAGATGTGTGTGTGATGCTGTCCTCTCTCCACAGCCGCTGAAGCGTGTGTGTGTGGGTCAGTCAGATGTGTGTGTGACGCTGTCCTCTCTCTCCACAGCCGCTGAAGCGTGTGTGTGTGGGTCAGTCAGATGTGCAGTATGCAGAGCTGATAGCACAGAAGCGGCGCCTGCAGCAGCTGGAGTCTGAGTACGCCCTGAAGATCCAGAAGCTGAAGGAGGCGCAGGCGTTACGGCAGGCTGACCCGCGGCCTGCTGCACCCCCGCCACCACCGCCCGCCGCACACTACCCGCTGCCGCAGCCGTCTCTGCACGACCTGACTCAAGATAAGCTGGCGCTGAGCAGCGGCGGGGAAGAGGAGGAGCAGCAGACGCCCAGTGCAGAGCCGCCCTCCACCCGCCGCCGCTCCTTCCGGGAGTCCGGCTCCTCCACCCGGCCCAAGCTGAGCCCGCCAGAGCCCCACGCTGTACCCGCTGCTGTGCCTGTCGATGTACCCGCCGCTGCCCCCACACTGCCCCACGCCGCCACCAGCGCACCCACCGGCCTGCCCGAGCTGCTGCCCGGACTCACGGTGGAGGACCTGCGGCGCAGATACACACTCACTGCAGGAGTGCCGGAGCTGCTGAAGGACACGCCCACCGCAGAGCATCATGGGAAGGTGTGCTCACACACACACAGATCTGACAGCAGTGTAGTGTGTGTGTGTGTGTGTGCCTCATTCAAGTGTCTCCTTCAGGTCCTGCAGGTGGACTTTGAGCTGCCGCGTCCTCAGAGTCGAGTGGAGCTGAAGCCGGAGCCGTTCGGGGTCTATCACAGTCCTCTGCTGGCCTTCAGGTCCTACAGGTGGGACTACGCACACACACACACACGGCGCATACATAAACACACACAGCACAAACACGCTCTGTAGTCAGTGTATCTGCAGTGTTAACTCTTCTGTGTGTGTGTGTGTGTGTGTGTGTGTGTGTGTGTGTGTGTGTGTTTCAGGTTCAGTCCGTATTTCCGCACTAAAGAGAAGCTGTCTCTGCGCTCTCTGAGCTTCAGCAACGCCATCGAGCCCAAAAAGAGCTTCTGCCGCTTTGACCTGACCGGCACCTGCAACGCCGACGACTGCGCATGGTGTGTGTGTGTGTATACCTGTGTGGAGGAGATTGATAGTGTGTGTGCACGCAGAGGAGACTAATGGTGTGTGTGTGTGTTTCAGGCAGCACATGCGGAACTGCACCCTCTCTGAGAGTCTGCTCTTCCAGGATATCCTGTCCTACTGCCTGCCTCTGATTGGCTGTGATGACAGCAGCTCCGCCAGTGACATCAGCACCGCCACAGGTGCGCACACACACACACACACTGTTCACGATGTCCCTGTGTTTAGTGAAGTGACTGTTCTTCGCCGGTCTGCTCTGCTGTTCAGACGTGATCAGGAGTTGACCCGCTGCAGTGTTCAGTGTTTGTTGTTGAGTGTTTGACATCAGTCCGCTGCTGCTGAGGATCCTGCGGTTCTGAACTCATGACCTTTGACCTTCTGTCCTTAGAGAAATACATGAAGAAGCTGTTGGGGGCCAATAAAGACCGCATGGGGACGGACCAGAAGGCGGTTCTGCTCGTCAGCAAAGTCAACGAGAGGCTCAAACACAGTGAGTGTGTGTGCACGTGTGTGTGTGTGTGTGTGTGTGTGTGTGTGTGATGTGGAGTCTGACCGCTGCTCTCTGCTGTCTCAGTTCCTCCGTTCACCACTCATAAAGCCCAGAGGAGGTGGAGGCCTGAAGCCCAGAGACTGAAAACCCTCCCGGAGGAAGAAGAGCAGCTCACTGTGGGCCTCACTGCTCCAGCGCGGCACGGTGAGTCACATGACCACACGCTGAGCGGTCACATGATCATCACCTGACTGCGCTGTGGTGTCAGTGTGTGTGTTTGTCTCCGTCTCCGCAGACGCCGCTGTGCCGGACCGCCGCTGCTGGACAGATGTGTGTGTCACTCAGGATGATAAACGCTACTTCGACAGCGAGACGGACGACATCAGTAACCTGGAGACCAGCGTGCTGGAGAACCCCACACACACACAGCTGTGGATCAAACTGGCCTTCAGATACCTCAGCCAGAGGGACAGGTGCGTACACACACTCGCCTGTTTGTGTGTTTGGGTTGCCAGGTTGTCAGTGGGTTTGGAGTGTGTGAGCTTGACATGATATCGTACGCTGGAGGTTTGAGTAATGTGTGTGTGTGTGTGCAGCTCTGTGTCTGAGTGTCTGGACGCGGCGCTGAACACACTGTCGCGTGCGCTGGAGGATAACGCTGAACACGCGGAGCTCTGGAGTCACTATCTGACTCTGTTCACTCGCCGCGCCAGCAGAGACGAGCTGCAGGAGATGTGTGAGATGGCAGTGGAGCACGCACCACACTACAGCGTCTGGTGGACCGTGAGTACACACACACACACACATTGGTATATGTAGACACACACACACGTCATCATTATCATCTGTCTCACACACACATACTTATTCAAACACCCACACGCTTTTGCTGACCCTGATCTGTGTGTGTGTGTGTGTGCAGTATGTGAGGGTGGAGAGCAGGTTCGAGGGTAAGGATTTCGTCGCTGCTCGTCTGGTGTCTCATCTGCTGGACGCTCCTGATCTCCAGCCGGACCTGCGCTCCTTCCAGCTGCTGGAGACGCTGCTGTTCAGAGCTCAGCTGAGTGTGTTCAGCGGACGCACACGCTCTGCCACACACACACTGAAGGTCAGCACACACACACACACACACATCTTTGAGTGTGGACAGAATTAAAGATCTTCAGCAGACCCTGTCCTGAGTGTTCCTAGGGTCTCCTCCCGGTGGAACAAACACAATACACTGCCCTAGGTAGGCGTCAGGAGGCATCTGAACACAGAGCCCGATCCCTCAGCTGCTGCTCTGCATGTGGAGGATCATCAGCGGCTCTACTGTGAGCTCCTCTCCTGTCTCTGTGCCCTGCACTCTGCAGAGGAAACTCATTTCAGCTGCTTGTATACAAGATCTCGTCCTGTCCGTGATGACCCAGAGCTCATGACCACAGGTGAGAGCAGGAGTGTAGATTGAACAAATCTTTGATCGAGAGCTTTGCCTTTCGGCTTTTTCACCACAGTGGACCGATACACTGAGCACATTACTGCTGCACCGATCCGCCTGTCCATCTCACACTTCATTCATCCCCCACCCCTGGACCGCCTCAGTGCACGCTGAAGCTCCAGGTCTGATGATGCCAACAGGACAACATCATCTGCAAGCAGCAGAGATTAAATCCTGTAGTCCCTGAATCAGAACCCCTCCGGCCTGGCTGTGCCTAGCAACTCTGTCCATGAAAAGAATGAACAGAACCAGTGACTCAGGGCAGACCTGCTGGAGTCCAGCATGCACTGGTACAGTCTGGCTTACTGCAGCAATGTAAACCAAACTCCTGCTCTGGTATAGACTTTTCCAGGGAGGCTGAGGAGTGTGATAGTTGGAACACACCTCTGGTGCCCCTTCTTGGGAACCACTACCCCAGTTGCCCGGTCCAGTGATGCTGTCCCTCCATGCAATATTGTAGAGACGTGTCAGCTGGGACATCCCCACAGTATCTAGAGACTGGAGGTCCTCATGGTGTTCTCCTCCACTCGCTGCCGTGTCACTGTGGAGCTTCAGACGCCCTCAGTTACCTCAGCTTGGGTGATGGTAGGTGATGGTGCATCCCAGTCTCTGCTTTCCCATCTCTGCTTCCTCAAGGCAAGCCATGTCAGTGGGGTTGAGGAGATCCTTAAAGTATTTTTTCGCTGTCCCAACAACATCCATAGTCGAGGTCGACAGCTAGTTTCTTCTGCTGTGAACAGTGTTAGTGTGGAACTGCTTCCCCCACTGGATCATTTGCCAGAATCTCTGTGAGGCCCGGTAGTCTTCCTCCATGGTCTGTCAGAACTCTTCCAGTTTTTGCTTCCACAACCGCCCGGGCTGCAGCATGCTTGGCCTGTTGGTATCCATCAGCTGCCTCATGGGTCCTACAGGTCAAGTCTGGTAGAACTCCTTTTTCAGCATCCCTTACTTACAGTGTCCACCACTAGGTTCATGGATTGCCTCCACGACAGGCTCCACAGGCCTTCTATGCACAGCTTCTCACGGCTACATCAGCAGTGGAGTCGGAGAACATGGACCACTCGGTCTCAATATCTCCAGTCTCTCCTCAGAGTTTAAAATCTCTCTCACTTGTGGTTCAGACATTCTCAGAGGACCCTCACAGTACGTTTGGGCCTGCGTGCTCTGTCCATTCTACTCATCTGCCATGGATCAGTTGACAGCTCTACTCCTCTCTTTACCCGAGTGCCCAAGACATGCGGTGGGAGATCAGATGATAAAACCACAAAGTCAATCCAGGGGCGTAGCAAGCAGGGGGGACAGGGGGGATATGTCCCCCTCACTTTTAGAGACAGACCATTTAGAATCAGGTGATTAAGAATGTAAACTTTTGGATTTCATACAGCTGTCCCCCCCACTTTTAAAATATCCACTCCGCCCCTGAGTCAATCGTTGTCCTCTGGCTTGGGGTGTCCTGCTGCCATGTGCACTGGTGGACTCGCTCGTGCTCTAACATGGTGTCCGTTATGGATACTCTGACTAGCACAGAAGTCCAACAAGAGAACACCACTCGGGTTCAGATCAGGAAGGCCGTTCCTCCCAATCACGCCTCTCCAGGCATCCCTGTTACCCATGTGGGTGTTGAATCCCCCAGTAGAACAACAGAGTCCCTCTCAGCACGCTCTTAAGCACTCCGGGAATGCGGGTACTCTGCACTGGGGAAACTCCAACACATGGGGCTAAGCTGGGGATTTATAAGCCCTCACCAGCCCACTGCCTCATTGTGGGCAAGTCCAAGGTAGAGGAGAGTCCAGCTTTTCTCCAGACCCTGAGCTCCAGAGCCCAGACTGTGTGTGGAGGTGAGCACTATGATCTCCAGTCAGTACTGCTCAACCTCCTTCACCAGCTCAGGCTTGAGGCCCAAGCGAGGGGACACTCCCCGTCTAAGAGCCAGTTTCTGTGCCTTGCGATCAGGTTGTTGTGATCCTGACCTCCACCACTGCCCGTCCCACAATGCACCGGGAAATCAAAATTAAAGGTAAAAAAGTTTAAATGAGTGATGTGTGTCATAACACAGTGTGTGTGTGTGTGTGTGTGTGTGTGTGTAGATCGCTCTAAACTCCAGCGCTGCGTCTCGGCTGACTCTCCCGCACCGTGCTTTGCTCTGGCTTTCCTTCATCCACCTGCTGGAGCTCCAGCGTCTGCCCTCGTCTCTGTTCGACCCAGCAGACTCCAACCCGTCCCGCACCGTCAGCACAGAGCCCTTCCTCATCCCCTGGAGGCCCGCGCAGGACACACACACACCCGCAGAGCAGCTCATCCAGCTGTTCACAGGTACAGCAGCGTGGGTGTGTGTGCATGTGTGTGTGGGATAGAATGCAGAGTGGGTGCTGGTGTGTGTGTGTGTGTGTTCTTCAGGGTTCGCTTGCAGTGATTGTTCCAGACGCTCTGTTGATGGTGTGTGTTCTTGTATGTGTGTGTAGATGCGCTGGGCTGCTGTACAGATGAGGGTTTGTCCTCCGCTGAGCAGATTCAGGCCTGCTTTCCTCTCCATTCAAACCTCATTCACCTGCTCCAGCACCTGCACAGGTACTCTGACCCTGCTGTGTGTGTGCGCGTGTGTGTGTGTGTGTGTGTGTGTGCGCTAACCTGAGCTCTGTGTTGCAGGCGTGACGAGGCATTAGCGCAGTGTGAGCGTCTGCTAGAGGTGTGCCCGCTCTACTGCCCCCTGCTGGAGGTCACCTCGGCGCTGCAGCCGGATCGAGCCGCTGATCTGTGGATGAACACGCACTTGCAGCAGAGCACCAACGCACACCTTTTCTACCAGCTCAGCATGTGTCTGCAGACACAGGTGTGTGTGTGTGTGTGCTCTACATTTGTGCCTGTGCGCTCTTCGTGTGTGTGTCTATATATGTGTGTGCTCATTTGTGTGTGCGTGTCTGTGTCTATATATGGGTGTGCTCTTCATGTCTGTGTGTGTGTGTGTGTGTGTGTGTGTGTGTGCGTGTGTGTGCGCAGGGCAAGCTCAGTGTTCTGGAGGACCTGTTCGGCTGCTTCATGCGCTCCCTCTGCCAGTCTGTGCCGGAGCAGATCAGGCCTCTGGATGTACTGCGGTAAACTCTCCTCCGACGATTCAGCGTTCGCCTGTTCTGTCAGTTTACTGTAGGCAGATTTAAAGGGACAGTTCACCCAAAACTGAACGTTTACTCCACCTTCACCACAACAGAATATATTTACTAAAATGCTGGAGAAAAGCAGCCACTGATTGTGTATGGTGTATTCATTATTCCTAATCATGGAAGTCAGTGTCTCTAAGGGTTTCTAGCATATTCAACGCATCATCTCTGTTCAGCAGGAAAAGGAAACTCTGAGGTTTAAAACCGCTTGAAGCTCAGCAAATGTTCATTTATGGGTGAACTGGGCCTCAGTTTGGTTCTGCTGCTCACAGAAAACCTCTTGAGCAGTGGCATTTCTCCAGTTCTCCTCTAGACTGAAGCTTGAATATGTCGAGTCATGAGGAGAACTATACTTGATAATGATAATACTGCTGTCATCAGCTTATTTAGTAGAGCTTCTGTAAATGTTTGATGAGCTGGAATATGTGGCGTTTGTGATTTCAGGCACATTCTGGGGGTCCCGACTGATCTGAGAGCGCCCGTCCTGAAGGAGGAACTGCAGGAGGAGCTCAAAGACCAGCTGCCCTACCTGCATCTGCTGCACTGGTGTGTGTTTGTGTGTGTGTGTCTGTATGCGTGTATGTGTGTATCTGTAAGTGTGTTTCTCCTGACGCTGTGTGTGTTTGTGTCGTCAGCCTCTGGCAGGTGGTGTACGGCAGTGTCCGAGAGGCTGTGGATGCGTTTGAGAAGGCGTTGGGAGCGGTGACGCAGCTGGAGCTCATTCACACACTCTGGCTGGAGTAAGTGCTGCTCGGCTTAATAAATAATTACAGACCTGAAATTTACCGGTTCTGTTTACTTACACTTCGAGGAGGAACTCATTTAGAAATGCCTGGTCAGCAATATACTGTTAGTGATGTTTAGATGAGTATGGTCTGTAGAGCTGGCCGATAAATCAAATAACATGCCTGATTGAGCATTGATCTGTGAGTGTCATGCACATCATACAGTTCTGAGATCAGCAGTGGGTCTCCATCTGAAGGCTAGAGGGCGCTCTCGCTCAGAACACACACTTGTGAAGCTGATCACTTCTCGCTCCAGTCGTTCATTTATTCATCATCACCTTCTGCTTGACTGGAGCCGGTGGCGGAGCAGCGTTCTCAGCAGAACCCCAGACTCGCAGGCAAACAGAGACGCATGCTCCCGGTGGGACAAACCCAGAACACTGCCCTAAGTTGGCGTCAGGAGCCATCTGAATCAGAGCTTGAGACCCTCAGCTGCTGCTCTGGATGTGGAGGACCATCAGCAGCTCTACTGTCGAGAGCTTCGCACCGGGAGCTTTGCCTTTTGGCTTCTTCTTCACCACATCAGACCAGTACACTGACCGAATTACTGCTGCACGTTCCATCTGTTCATCTCACTTTCCATCCTTCCCTCACTCCCGAACTAAACCCAAAGACACCTGAACTCCTCCACCTGGTGTAAGGATTGCTTCCAGCTGAAGAGGGCAGGACACCTTATCCCAGTGGAGCACCACAGAGTGATCCTAGGAGCGATGGTGTCAGGGGGTTAATGGCCCTGTGTAGGGTCTCCCAAGGCAAAGTTATCCTAGGGGACAGGTCAGACTAGGTGAGGTTCAAAAACCTCTTATCAGTCCTGTGGACCATGACACTGCCTGGTATTGTGCAGCCAGGGCATCATGCTGGAGTCAGGCCTGTCCAATGCGGGTGTCTGCTGGCTGGGTTATATTCGACAGAACCCAACTGGCTTCAGCCTGAAGGTGCATCGTGAGACCATCGTCCTGCAGGAGCTGTGAGGGCCGGTGCAGTGTGTATTGGGCAGTCGTCGAGGGTCAGGATGATGGCGACTCTATTGTCTTACACAGAAACTGCCTCTTGGCACATGGAAAGTCGCTCCAGTCATGCACAGTTATTTATAAATCACTCAACTACTGTGAGTTGCTGTAATCCACCAGTTTTAACGCCTGCTCTGTGTTCCTCCTCAGCTATCTGTCCTTCAGCCGGCAGCAGGTGTGTTCTCCACAGCCAAGTGCCCGCGAGCTGAAGATGTTCAGTTCTCTGGTTCTCCGCTGTCTGCAGACGGTGCCCGTCCGGCTCCAGGTGCCCTTCAGCTCCGCGCAGTACTGGAGCAGCTTCAGCTTCCACAACCAGGTGTGTTTTCTAGACTAGCGCTCTGTTCTGCTGCCGGACACTGCAGGTGTAGTGTGTTTGTATTCTGTGCCTTTCAGGTGGTTTCCTTCTATCTGGGCTGCTTCCCAAAGTCCCAGCATTCCCTGATCCTGGAGAAACTCCAGCACATCATGCCCACCAACACTGAGCTGGCCATCAGGTAAACGCACACCTGGGTTATTCTATGGTTTATACATACAGTAATTTCGGTGTCTACATCTGATTTACCATATCTCGTGTTTCTGTTCCTCTGTACGGCGTTTAATGTGTAAACGCTCCTCTAGTAGGTGTCAGAGGGCAGAAGTCGCCGCTTCTCACGGCTCTGTAATGTTCTCCAGCTTAGTGCTAATTGTCGTTGTGTAGGTTGCTGCAGCAGGAATGGCAGGATGGAAATGTTGAACATTTTAAATTGCAGAGCAGAATGTTGTGCAGTAGCTTCCCGACCTGTCTGGCCATCTGGAAAATGTAAGTTCATGAGCTCAACGTACATCCAGCTAAACAGATGATGATCTGAAGTATGTAGGGGTGTAGATCTGTGTGCTGTTCTCTGTCAGATTGAGACTCTCTGTCTGTTACATGCTCCATATGTTCAGGTAATGTTCTCTGGGGTCACATGACACGATTGAGCCCTAAAACCCTCCACCTGTTGGACTAGGCTCCAGAACACACACGCTTGTGACTCCTAGGCTTTTAGCTTCACAGGTGAATGATAGAGGTGTGTGATGCCCAGCAGGAGGCATTAAATCTGTCTTCTGTTGCCAATATATGCTGAGTAGTAAGTGCAGCCTTGGATGTTTGAGATTCTCCAAGCGTGCTGCAGTTATTATTGGTCAGTTTCTCCTCTGCGGTTCCTTTGGAGCAGTGTGGGTCAGTGTTTTCAGCTCTGTCAGAGGTGTTCAGTTGGGTTGAGGTCTAAGCTATGGGCACTCCAGCTCATGCTCCGAGGCGTCCTGCAGACACTGCCCTGCTGGAGCTCTCTGCTGGAGATGAAGCGTGGCCAGCCTGAGCCCAGAGATCTGCTGTTCATCAGAGAAGCTTCTATATCTTCATCCTGATGAGTCTCCAGCTCCTGAAGAGCGGCTGATACAGCAGGAATGAAGAGCACCGTTTCTCCTGCAGAGTTCGTCTTTATTCACTCCAACACACTCCTGCAATCCGTCTGAAGGCCTGATCCGCTTATTCGGGAGTGTCTGAGCAGACAGAAGCTCTTCAGCAGCAGGTTTATTCAGGTCACACAGGAGCACCAGAGCGAGTAATGCAGAAGCACATGCGGTTCGCTCTGAGCTGATTACACCTTACCTGTATGGCTCGTGTCCAGAGTGTTCGCTTGAGTGCTCATTTGTTAAGTCCCGCTGTCAGAAGTTGTGTATGGTACCAGAATGGACAACCAAACTGTTCCACTTTTTGGGATCCTTTCCTTAGGATACCTAGCACAACAGTACGGTAGTAAAGGGTGGAACTAGAGCATTTAGTAATACCGTAATGACATGCAGCTTGAAGATGCTCAGACACTACATGAAGAGAGCAGCAGAGAGGAGCAGCGTCTGCTGTGTCCTCTACTGTTGATGTTACTTTCCAGGGTACACCACACTTGCCTAGTAAGGGTGTTATTGACGGTGGAAATACAAACCTGATCAGGGAGACCTGTACCAGGACACTATACCAAGTGTACTATGCGATACTATACTATACAGAACTGTACCACTCCATGGGAACCATCTATTATTCGTTACCTGTATATTCTATGGTTCCTCTCATGGTTTCATTAGAGAGGCTTTAAGACACTTTCCGGAACCTTTCCCCTCGCTGTTCCTCTCTGTTGGAGCAATCTTCGCAATCCCAAAATCATGGTATCACTCAAACTCCTCTCCTCCCTCTCCCTCCAGACTCCAGCTGTGGTTCTGAGCAGGGCCAGTCCCTTATTTCCTGGTAACGCCTTTATTTTTCACTTCATTTGTGAGTTGCTTTGGACAAGTGTGGATCCGGGGTCTCCAGCCCTGCAGACTCCAGCACACTTCCGGGATCTGCTTCAGACGGGCTTGATTCTGGTCAGCAGTGGCCTGTTTTGGGTTTGTGTGTCTGCTGTTCCTCTGTGGAGGTCCGGCTGTGCTCCTCCTCTGATTGGGGAATCTGCGAGAAGGGTAATAACGGAGGCCAGAGCCAGCTCCAAGTGGGTGGGACAAGAACTCCATGTAGGCTGTACAAACCTGGAGTTTTTATTTATTTAAAGTCTTGTATGTGAGACAGAGTCCAATATTGTGCTTTATTAATGTCTGCACCTACCCCAACCCTAAACCCAACCTCACAGTATCCTGATGTGCTTTATTAATATCTGCTCCACCTACACCACCTGAACCCAGCCTACTCGTGGTGTGATCCCTCCCACTTGGAGGTCTCTCGACGGCAGCACTACCTACTTGGAGTGTGCAGGAACACTCTGCACTTCAGCTCTGTGTGTCCCTCATTGCCTGCAGTGTCCTGTCGAGTGTGTTCGTGTGTTTACTGCACATAAGGAGTGTGTAACAGAGGAGTGTCTCGATGTCTGCTTCACAGACGAGTGTTCATTAATGCTCATATCAGCCTGATGATATATTGGAGATAGTGCACACACACACACACACACACACACACACCTCACCAGAGAGCGGTCAGGGTCTCCTGCATGCAGACGTGTATGTTCGGTCAGCTTGGTGTCCAGACGTGCGGAGTGTGTTTGACTGTGCGTGTGTTTCT
>CAIGQS010000008.1:0-147503 GCA_903798195.1 Danio kyathit
CCCAGGGATGTGTTCTCTCCCCACTGCTCTTCTCCCTGTACACCAACGACTGCACTGCAAAAGACCCCTCCATTAAGCTCTTGAAGTTTGCGGATGACACTACTGTTGCGGCCTCATCCGGAATGGCGACGAGTCTGCATACAGATAGGAGGTGGAACGACTGGCTTTATGGTGCAGATACAACAACCTGGAGCTGAACATGCTCAAAACAGTGGAGATGATAGTGGACTTTAGGAGAACCCCCCTGCACTCCCCCCACTCACCATCATGAACAGCACTGTGGCTGCAGTAGAGTCATTTAGGTTCCTGGGCACCATCATCTCTCAGGATCTGAAGTGGGACATTCACATAGACTCTATTGTGAAGAAAGCCCAGCAGAGACTGTACTTTTTTCGTCAGCTGAGGAAGTTCAACCTGCCACAGGAGCTGCTCGTACAGTTCTACTCAGCTGTCATCCAATCCATCCTCTGCACTTCAATCACCGTCTGGTTCAGCTCAGCTGCCAAAACTGACCTCCGTAGACTACAGCGAATAGTCCGGACTGCTGAACGAATCACTGGCCACTACCCTTCCTACACTTCAAGAACTGTACTCTTCCAGAGAGAGTAAAAGGGCTTGCAAAAACACTCTGGACGCCTCGCACCCAGCACATTACCTGTTTGAACTGTCACCGTCTGGTCGGCGCTACAGAGCACCAAGCACAAAAACAGCCAGACACAGGAAAAGTTTCTTTCCTCAGGCCATCTACCTCATGAACAGTTAAATATTCCCCTACTGTGCAATAAACGTGCAATACTTTCTCATAAGCACTTGTACACAGCACCTTATAACAATATACAATGCAACACTTTCTCCATTCGCATTGGTACACAGCACCTTATAACCTGTATATTTACAACATATCTGTACATACAACTCAACATCCAGATATTTTTTACTTACTGCATCTCTGTTTAATGTTTATTGCCTTTTTTTCTCATATTTAATTTTGTGTTGTCACTTCTCACTTTATGTATACTGGAAGCTTCTGTTGCCAAAACAAATTCCTTGTGTGTGTAAAGCACACTTGGCAATAAAACTGTGGGTCCGCCCACAGTGGGTCAGGAGGCTTTGGTTCAGGAAGCATAGGTTTAGGAGACACTGGCAGTTCATTTAACCCCAGTGGGTCAGGAGGCTTTGGTTCAGGAGGCACTGGCAGTTTATTTGACCCCAGTGGATCACGAGGCTTTGGTTCAGGAGGCACTGGCAGTTCATTTAACCCCAGTGAGTCAGGAGGCTCTGGTTCAGGAGTTAGTGGCAGTTCGTATAAACCCAGTGTGTCAGGAGGCTTTGGTTCAGGAAGCACTGAAGGGTCACATGGCTCTGGCGGCTCTGTGAAGTCACACGGCTCTGGCGGCACTGGGAAGTCACATGGCTCTGGCGGCCATTTGTGGAACTCAGGTGGCGACTCTGGCCTTTCGTGGGACTCAAGTGGCGGCTCTGGCCTTTTGTGGGACTCAGGTGGCAGCTCTGGCCTTTCGTAGGACTCGGGTGGCAGCTCTGGCCATTCATAGAACTCAGGTGGCGGCTCTGGTGCCCGCCATTTGGGGAATTCGAGAGGATCTGGTGCCCCTGGACAATCTAACAGCAACGGAGGATCTGTCAGCTCTGGAGGTGGCGGTGGCAGCTCTGGCAGTAACCGCTCTGGTGGTGGAAGCAGCTCTGGCAACTCAGGTGGTGGTGGCCGTTCTTGTGACTCAGGTAATGGTGATTTCGGAAGAGGAACTACGACAGCAACAATGACGGGAACAGACTTGGAACATGAACCCATCTTTTGAGCCAGTGGCAGATTGGTGCTTACCATCTTGTGAGCTGGGAGGCTGATTGTGGCCATTTTGTGAGCTGGAGGACTGGAGGCGGCAATTTTGTGACAAAAGGAACGTGGCATATACCAACGCGGGACTTCTGAGAAGAACATAGGTAAGGCAAACGTCACGCCAACGCCCACGCCAACACGAGGAGAACATGCAAACTTCACACAAAAATGTCAACTGACCCAGTCAGGACTCGAACCAGCAACCTTCTTGTCAATCAATAGGAAAACTTATGAATTTAATTAAAAAAAAACAAGAAACTTTTCAGTTATCAATTAAAAAAAACTTAGTATTGAGATGAGGATCTTACTCCCAGGGCCAATTATATCAAAGCTGCACCATATTGGTGTTTTGTAACATCAAGTTTTTACGAGGTGGGTTGTTAGCCCAACACTCAACCCCCACCCTGGAGGACCAGGACATGCAAACATATACTATGGACAATTTAGCTTACCCAATTCACCTATTGCATGGCTTTGGATTGTGGGGGAAACCAGCAAACCCGGAGGAAACCCACACAAACATGGGGAGAACATGCAAACTCTGCACAGAAACGCCAACTGGTCCAGCCGGCGCTTAAACCAGCAACCTTTTTGCTGTGAGGCGGCAGTGCTAACCACTGCACCACCGTGTTGCCCATATGAGATGAAAATCTAGCACAGGGGTGTCCAAAATCTATCCTGGAGAGTTTAGCTCTAGCCCTAATCAAACACAACTGAACCAGCTAATCAAGCTCTTACTAGATATACTAGAAACGTCCTGGCAGGTGTGTTGAAGTAAGTTGGAGCTAAACTCAGCAGGACACCGGACCTCCAGGTCTGAGTTTGAACACTCCTGATCAAGCTGAATGAAAATAACAGGTGTTCTTGGAGAAAGTGGACGAAAAAAAAAAAAACATGTTTATACCCAAGGTGTCAACGGTAATGTTTCCTTTGTCCACTTGTGATTGGATCAACAAAAATGCATCTTAATAACAGATATTTGAACAATGCTTAATCGCAGCACTCCCTCTGTCTGCCTGTCACTGCTAATTTAATGTGGGGACTAGGAAACATGGCATGTCATAACTGGTTAAAATTTTGCAGTGCAACTTCATTAATATGCATGATAGCTTCGAAGACTGCCAAAACAAGTAAAAGAACGAGAATTTGGAGACATGAGTCGTCAGTGTTGCATTTAATAGTGTGCTGCGTTTATTTTGCTGCAACGAAGGTTTTGTTTTCATTTTCACTCTGTGAAAGCGCTGCTGGACTCATATGTGGCAATTCACTGAATGTCTCTTACATATTGCACCTATCTGGGATATAGATATTTCATATAATATTATTGCATTCACATAAATTTTCGATATATTGTGCAGCCCTAACATAGTCAACCCAGGCTCATTCTGATTACCCCAATATACATTTCTGGAGAGAGCAAAATATGTTCCAGGAGGTATGTTTTTTTTGCAGTTTTTTGTTCTCGCAAATCCACCAGAGGCCGCTGTGTACGCTTTTTCAGATCTCAAATTTCTCTTGTGAGTGCCATTCGCATCTGCTGTTCCCATGTAAATCCACCAGAGGCCGCTGTCGACTGTCTGACTTACTGACTGACTAATCGACAGATCACCCTGCCCCTTCCCTAAACCCATCCGCAGTGTTTTAAAAAGCAATCCAAGAAAAGTAAAGTCCCCTGATTTTTACCACGTTTTCAGATTTTACCGCAATCACACCCTGTTATTTACTTGTTTATTTTATTTTTAAGCTTTTGTTTTTGACTTGCATCCTTTCTGGAAACATTCTTCACCGGATTGTCAACCCCATTGTCGCGATCAACTCCGCTCTGTGTCTCAAGTCCACTGAAGTATGTGTTGAGCTACCGGACAAACACTAGGAAAGCCGTCCATACAGAGGTAAGCGGTCAGCTGGTAAGCGAGAAAAGGAACAGCGGCATACCGCCCCGTAGCATTCGTTTTAAAGATGAAATGCAGCCATGCGTAGCTCTGGCAACATAATTTGTGATCTCCAGAAACGTATATAGGGCTATGTTTTCAGAATGAGCCTGTGTTGCATATAGTATGTTTACAATCGCTGCATATAAATTTAATTCTTGCATATCCAATTTTAGACCTGCATAAAATATAAACTGTTCAATGCAAGCAATATTGTAGTGTGCTTACCTATTATAAGTCCAACCTTTTCTTGGTCAAGGCTGGGCCTTTTATCTCCAAGAACCCCTTTTTTTCCGGTTACAGAACATTTCCACATCTCTTCTGCTGAAAAAATGGACTCCATCAAAGATCGTGTGAGTTTCTTGTAGCTTTCAAGTTTGTTTGTGTATTCCAGGGCATGGGGATTCAGGAAATCAGTAACTGACTTGTTCTGTAAAGATGAAATATATTACAATACATTCACATTCAATCTAATTATCTGTTCACATTTCATTAAAAATGCATTTAGATGAACAAAAGTCCTATGGATTTTAAATAAGAGAAAAAGTATATAAGAAAACAAGATTTGATGTCACACATTAGAACATGCATTAACTAAGAAGTACTCTGCAAAATTTTATATTTACTCAAAACAAGATTTACAAATATTAATCACTATGTACCACAGATTTGTTAAATGTTAACCAAAGACATTTTCTCTTTTCCTCTCATCTTTTGATAATAAATAGTAGCTTAACAAATTAACTTTCAGGTTTTTACAATTTTTAAAAGCAACAATCTGCTTTTAAACTTAAAAAATAATTTAGATTTGGCATTTACTGTGTTAATTAATAATATTTATTTTATCATTATAATATTTATGACAAAATCATCCAGACCAAGAATAAGGTTTAAATGTTTTTCCTGACTATATAAAAATACCTTTATCTCTTCTGTGATGACAGAAGTGGGCTCTGGCTGGCTGGGAGCACAATGAGGTTCCCGAAAAGCATCTTTCACTGTTTTTTTGATTGTATCTGCAAGTTCTACACTCAAATCAAAGAACATTTAACTTGAGAAATAAATCACCACCTGACAATTACAATATAACTACAGTTATGCAAAACAGTTCACTTTATTAACATACCCTCTTGCCGAATCTCTTTGTCCTTCTCTTTTAGTTTCTCTTCAAGGTCATGAATTTCTTCTTTGTAGTCTCTCTTTATGTAGTAAAAAGTAAGTGTAGATAAGAGTGTACAGTATAATTATTGTCTAATATATGTTTGGGTAACTAAGCCTTGAATTAACTAAGCCTTTAAAGTGCTGGTGAACTTGTCCTTTCCCTACTTTTTATCATTGCTTAACCTGGTCAGGAATGGTGAAAAAGTTCTAAAATAAAATCATGGCTGTTTCTCAATATGCGTTCTTCAGCTTTCTCGTGTAACGTCATCATCAACTGCCAAAGTTCAGTTCCAAAACTCAAGACAGCAAAAACAGAAAAAGTGTGAAAGTTCCCGGATGTGTTCTTGATATCGAGGATGCTTCAATGGGGACTTGAGCTCCGAACTCACTTTAGAAGTCTCAAAAGTCATTGCGACTGGAGGTGGGAAGCGCAGCATTTTATATAGATTTATTATTAAAGCTCAGAGATATAACTTATTTGTCTCAGGAGTTTCCCTAAATGAGACAGTGAAACATTAACAAGAACATTTTAATAAAGGCATAAACACTCTAAGGGTATTTATTTGCTGAAATTTGTATTAAAAAAACAATATATCGTATGAATGCTGTAATGTTTAAATAATTTTCGGTTAAACACACGTGGAGGTCATGTGACCATCAGGGAGAACACAGCATCTCATTTCTCAGAGGATGCGTTCTCTGTTCTCGTGGTCTCCAGAGTTTGTTCTTCCGAGGTAACCTGGCAAGAACGGTCTTCACAAGAACGCAAGTCTGTTCTCTGCATTCTTGGAATTGAGAAACAGCCCATGTTAGGCAAGGGTGCCCAATCCTGTTCCTGGAGATCTACCTTCCTGAGTTCAGCTGCAACCTTGATCAAACGCACCTGTCTTTAATTACCAAGTGCTTATTCAGATCCTACTTAGTTGGTTTAAGCTGCGGTCACACTAGAGTTTGTGCACAGCGACCTGCAAAACTTGACGCATGACCTTGCTTTTCCGGTCTGACGCATTCGTGTGCGTATGAATGGAAGTCTATGGGGAGAAAAGTCGAGTGTGACCGCAGCTTTAGTTGTTTTTGATCAGGCCTGGGAGTTAAACTAACCAACTAAAGCTGCGGTCACACTCGACTTTTCTCCCCATAGACTTCCATTCATACGCAAGCTAATGCGTCAGACCAGAAACGCAAGCTTGTGCGACAAGTTTCGCAGGTCGCTGCATTGCAAAATACAAGCTTGGTGAACTCTGACCTGTGAAATTGCATCACTTGACTGCGTGAAACCAATCAAGGATCAAAACATGACCTCTCTGGACAGAAATTTAAAACATGGACCAATCGCTCGCTTTTTTTAATGTCTAATTATCTTGTTTAATCCTGCCTCTTTTCGCAGCGCCATACAACAGAATTTCGCACGCACAAACTCAAACTTAAAGCTGCGGTCTCACTAGAGTTTGATAATGCGAAATTCTGTCGTGCGGCGCTGCAAAAATGTAGTGAAGTGCAACGTAGTGAAGTGCGAAACTTGCCGCATGACCCTGCGTTTCCGGTCTGACGCATTCGCATGCGTATGAATGGAAATCTATGGGGAGAAAATACCAGTGTGACCGCAGCTTTAGTAGGATCTGAATAAGCACTTGGTAATTAAAGGTGTGTTTGATCAAGGTTGGAAGCTGAACTCAGGAAGGTAGATCTCCAGGAACAGGATTGGGCACCCCTAATGTTAGGTAAGTGTAATTAGGTGTAAACAAATAAACTATAACATTTACCTTGGGTTGTTTTGGGGTCAAGTATGAATCATCCTGCAAAACAAGTAAATGAAGTGGTTAGCAGTAATGATGATGATGATGAAAATGATGAGTAGGCCCACACGGAATCTGAGTCAGCAAAAATCTACAGAAATCCCTTGCTATTTTTGCAGATTGTTGAGCCCATTATGCAATCTTTATTTACCTTAGCTAAGATGGGGGTAGGATCTAGACCACAAAAGTGATTCTCAAGAGGAAATCCAGTCCGCAAATAACATTTTTACTGTGTGTGCGGACCGCTTATGTGACTACTTTTTCTTTACATATTTCATCAAATTTAATTATATTCCTGTAGTGTTTGCCTTTATTGTTGACTACTAGCTTAACTACATTTCTTAGTGTGATGGTAGCATCACTGTCACAAGTAATTCAGTACTGTCCACACAAGCTACATTTACTAATACTGAACCACCACTTTTCACCAAGCTGTGTGGCTGGCATCATGGCCAACTAAGTACCCAGATAGCAAGAACATTTGGGCCAAATGTGGGTGATAGCTGGCACATGTGGTATGGCATGGATAAACAGATATGGGCCAGATTATTACCATATATGTTTTGCCATACATTCAGGATAGGCAGGAATGTTCTTCTGGTTCACAGCTCCTTTTACAGTATGTGGGCCAGATAACAAAAAAACACATAAGGTCCTGGTAAGGTTCAGCTATGGCTAACATCGGTAAATATCAACTTCTGGCTGACTTTGGGATTGCATTTGGAAAACACGCGAAACTGAACACAGGTCTGGCAGACATCTGGCACGCCACACTTCAGTTGCCAAGACTACTGTGCAAGTTGGACTAAAAGGCGCCATTCTTTCTTCTCCTCGTCATTTGCTTCAAGTAAGTGATAATTTGTCATTTAAAGTAATTTTACTTAAATAATTATCATTACATGTTAACGTTGGGACTCACTGAGTGATTAATTATTAATTTAATTAAGAAATGCGTCGAGTTAAATAGTATTTTCCTCTTTTGAATGTGTGTTTACGTAACGTTATCGCTCCAACATGCAGTTTAAATTAACGTTAGCATTAAAGTTATTGCAAATTTCCAATAATTACACAAAACGGCTTTTATAGGATATTATAGGATAAAGATAAATTTCTGAAAGCGTTCAGTCACGTTTCAGTGTGGTTTAAGTAAGGTTAAAAATAGGTTAAAAAACGAAAAATAGCGTTAGACCTAACATGAGAGTGGAAACTAATAGAAGATTTGTCTTATTATTGTAAAATGGACTAACGTTGTACTGATACAGACGGGTTCGCACAAGGTGCTTAAAGTGCTTGAATTTGGCTTTAAGATATTCAAGTCCTGGAATACCTAGAAAATTGGCTTGTTTTGTTGAAAAGTGCTTAAAATTAACAAGGAGAATTTGTATGCAATTTTCACGCCGGAAAAATAAAAATGTTTGTGAACTTTTGTGACAATTTAATGCAAAAATACCCACACAAACTACCGGGATTCCGTAGCGGTGAATTGACTGACATGAAAAGTGACCAATCACAGTCGACCTTGTCTAGTTTTTGCGTGAAACGTAAGGGCGGGAAAAAGGCCTTTCTGTGTTGCAGTGACAGAAAATAACTTAAACAAATGTTTTATTGGAATAATGCTTTTCGGATGTTTTCAATATAGAGATGTCTATGTTATTAGCAAGAGATATTTAAACCGGGGACATACTTCCTGCCATTTCGACGATCTACACACACGTTTGCTCTCTTCTCGCCTCTGACCTTCTGAAGCCTAGTTTAATACAGTATGAATGTCGCCGTGGGAATGCAGGTATTGCGAAATTACCAATTTCTGCAAATGTCGCGAGTGTTTTATTTCTCAAATAGGCTTTTTCAAATGAGCTTTAAGTCCTCTCATCATCCCGGGTGTGTGCTGAGACTGTATACAATCGCTTCGCTATTAAGGTAGAAATTATTTATCTTTGCTCCTTGATTAAATTTAGTCAAAAACTATCAAGTATTTAGAATTAGATAGATGCGTGACCGATGACAATGCTAACGGACTTCTTATTTGGCTCTATTGTCAAGTTACGACAAAAGAATTATGCTAGAAATGTTTCTGTTTGAGGTATTTGTGTAATTTATACATAATAGATGTATCCTGATCTGTCCTAAAGCATCACTAAATTGTGCAGGCATTACAGGTCAAAGCAATCTGTTACATTTATCAAATATTTTATTTTTACTTTACCGTTTTGAATGCTGTCTTGCACGTATCTGTAGGACACACATACCTAGATACTTTTCTTATCTGATTGGACTTGTTATATTAATTGATTATCAAAACAATAATGTCCTGCATTTGAATTGTTTAAAAGACTTTGGTGAAATGGATAATATTTTTTTTTTTTGTTCTTTAACGTAATACATTAAGGTATTATTATAATAAACATGACATAATAAAATATGCATTGAATTATTAACTGTTCCTTTTCTTTAAAATACTCCAATTCCTTACCTTTAATTGCTAAATATCTAATTATATTATATATTATCTGAAATGATATCTGATGTCAGTATGCGTTTTAAAAACTCTTCCATTTTTTTTAACTACAGTAGGTTAACTAAGTTTATATATAATACCTGTTTTTTTTTTAGTTACTAATAAACTTAACTTCCCTCATTTTGATTGTAATGCAGTAATGTGCACTTTTGCTTGTTTGCTTGCTTTGAAACATCAATAATTGTGAAAAGTGCTATATAAATAAACTTGAATTAAATTGAACTAATTGCGTGTTTTGTTTTGCTTTTCCAACAGATTTTTTTGGTGAGTCTCTTCCCTTCAGATTATCAACATGGACACTAAAAACAAATACAAACAAAAAAAAAACTTAAGAAGGAGAGCTGTTAAGAGGGTAAAATTGATTCTTGATTCTGTTGATGTTGAAGTTGGTGAGGAATTGCACTTGGATCGTTCTAGTGTAATCAATGTGTCTGAATCTGAGGAGTCATGTGCTGATGACTTTTCAGATGTGGTTTCTGATGAGCTAGCAGATGACATTAATGTCGATGATAGTGATGACTTGGTTTCTTCTTTGGCAGGCTGGGCTGTTAATTTTGGAATTTCTCTCATTGCTTTGTCTGCCCTGCTAACCATACTTAGGGTTCATCTCCCCTTCCTTCCTAAGGATGGTAGAACTCTGCTTAAGACTAAAACGTCTTATAAAACACAGTTGATAGCTGGTGGAGAGTTCTTTTATTTTGGCATTTTAAATTCACTAATGACAGTATTTGAAATGCTATGGTGCAAGGTCCCTGACAAGCACATTTTTAAACTCCAATTAAATTTTGATGGCATTCCCCTATTTAATAGCACCTCTGTACAGTTTTGGCCAATACTTGCCATTGTGCAAGACTGGAAAATCAAAAGACCCTTTATAGTTGGATTATTCTGTGGTGGCTCTAAGCCCAAGTCTTTGAATGAATATTTGAAAGATCTTGTTGATGAATTAAAAACACTGAGCACTGGGTTTGGCCTTAAAGGCAAACAGTTCTTTGTTAAGGTTAGTTCTGTTGTTTGTGATGCTCCTGCCAGGGCTTTTATCAAAGGCATCAAAAGTCACACTGGTCACTCTGCCTGTGGTAAATGTACCCAAACTGGCATGTACCTGAAACACAGAATGACCTTTCCTGAAATGAGCGCTCCATTAAGAACAGACAGCTCTTTCAGACAGATGCTAGATGAAGACTATCATGTTGCAGCATCTCCTCTGGTCGAAACATCTATTGATATGGTTGGTGGTTTTCCGCATGATTACATGCATCTTGTGTGTCTAGGGGTGATGCGGAGACTGTTAGACCTTTGGTTGAGTTCAGGGCCACTCTGCGTTTGTTTGTCTTCCAGGCTGTGTCAAGTGATCTCAGATTCACTTCAAGACTTGAGAATCTACATCCCCTCCGACTTTGCCCGTAAACCAAGACCACTTGCCCATAGACTGAGATGGAAAGCTACAGAACTCAGGCAGTTCTTGTTATACACTGGTCCAGTAGTTCTTTGTAATGTACTGGCCTCTCCAGTACAACAATTTCATGCTTTTGTCAGTTGCTATTTGGATTCTCCTCAGTCAGAAATTCTGCTTTGTGTTAAATGACTTTGCTCACAGATGCTTATTGTCATTTGTTGAACATTTTGGTGTGTTATATGGGCCAGAGTTTGTGTGCTACAATGTGCATGGATTAGTGCACCTCTCTGAGGATGTAAAGCACCATGGGGATTTACATCAGTTTTCAGCTTTTCCTTTTGAAAATTACTTGGGCCGTCTCAAAAAGCTTGTCAGGAGACCTTGCAATCCATTAGCTCAAGTCATTAGGAGACTATCGGAAATAAATGCTCATGGCACTAGCATACAGGAGAGCATCGATAAGACCCTGAGGCATGAACACCACTATGGCCCTGTTCCACTGGTATTTTCAAATACAGTTCATCAGTTTTGCGAGGTCATTTTTGGTAGTTTAGTCATCAAAACAACAGATGGAGATAATTGTGTGAGAATACAGGACAGCCTTGCCATTGTGGTGAACATTATTTTGAATGGAGGAAAAACTTTTTTGGTGTACAAAGAGTACAGGCATAGAAGCACTTTTTTTGACTATCCAATTAATTCACGCGACTTGGGAATTTTTTTTGTGAGGGAACTCTCTGAAGACCTGCAAGTCTCAGAGTTCGATGGCAATACTGAGAAGTATGTTAGACTGCCTCTCCGTGATGGTTTTGTTGTTTTACCATTACTGCACGCTGTACAGACTACAAAATATTAAATCTGGAGTGTGCAGCAATGAAACAGCAGCATTTCTAAATTTGGTGAGTACGTTTCAAAATGTATCTTTTATTTATTTCCACAGTCACAACATTCAAGGGTGTCCAGCCAATAAAGTTGACAGTGCAGTGTGCAGTATTGTTGTGTATAATATAAACATTGTTGAAGCTGACCATAGCCCCTTTCACACAAACAGACTTCCTAAGAAATTACAGGTAATTTGCCATATTGAAATCATGTGTGAAGAGGCCTTTTTAAAAAATACAGGACAATTTGTTCTCATATTTTTTTAACTGAAAAGTTGTAACATTACCAGTAAATTGCCAGAATTCTGCTCTGTGACATGCTATTGACATGCACGCAGCATGGTGACCCTCTCGCTCCTACAAGCTTAGTACTGACTGCCATGCATGACCAAAGACCCCATCAGGTATGTCCAGAGCTGTTCAGTTTGCGTCATGTCATAAACACCAAACATTTGCCTGAGTGGAAACTAGTTCCACTTACCATCCCTTAACGAACATGGTACCACCTCGCAGTAGATTTTGTTTCAGACTTAACAGAATCTGAAGGATTTACTTGTGTACTAGTTGCAGTTAGCTACTCACCTTCTCAAGATGGCGCCGCGGATGGCCGCCTTGGAGTGGAGCTCTCCAGTTTTTGTTCTGTTTTTGTTAGTCTTTCCTGTTTCATGTTTATCTAACACGATCAGCTATACCAGGGACGAGCTGCTGAACATTCGGCAGTGCACACCAACTAATCAGCAACTGGATTTTGATTTCTCTGGCGTTTTGCGGAACATTGTCGTCGGCGGAGCAACTGCTTTGTGGAAACTCTACAAGACGCGCAAGCGTGGGAAGCGAGCCGGCGCGCTCGTCAGGCTGAGACAGCGCGGCTTCAGAACGGCGCTGCCTAGCAGCCATCTGGCGAATCTCCGCTCACCTCCTAACAAAATGGACGAACTACTTCTACTCTCACGCAAAAGCAAGAACTTCAACAACTCTGCTGCACTGTGTTGCACAGAAACCTGGCTGAACGAAGCCATTCCGGACAGCGCATTACACCTACCGGACTTTCAGCTGTACAGAGCAGATCGCGATATGGAGTTAACGGGCAAAACGCGCGGTGGTGGGACATGCTTTTACATCAACAGGAGGTGGTGTACGTATGTAACTGTGTTAAAGAAGATGTGCTGTCCTGATGTGGAAGTACTTTTCATTAACTGTAAGCCGTTTTACGCACCGCAGGAGTTTTCCTCGTTCATTCTCATCGGTGTTTACATTCCACCGCAAGCACACGTGAGTACTGCGTTGCAACAGCTGTCTGATCTGATCACAGAGACTGAACAACGACACCCGGACTCTGTTTTTATCATTCTCGGTGACTTTAATCAGGCAAAACTCTCACATGAGCTGCCTAAATTCAAACAGCACATCACATGCCCCACCAGAGACAATAACATTTTGGACCATTGCTACACCACAATAAAGGATGCATATCGCTCCCTCGCCAGAGCAGCTCTAGGACTCTCTGACCACTGCCTGGTTCATCTTATACCAACTTACAGGCAAAAACTTAAAACTACTAAGCCAGTATTAAGGACTGTTAAGAGATGGACCAACGACACAGAGCAGGTCTTACAAGCCTGTTTTGAATGCACTGACTGGAGTGTTTTTTAAGCTGCAGCCATGTTTGCATGTTCTCCCCACGTTCATGTGGGTTTCCTCTGGGTGCTCTGGTTTTCCCCACAGTCCAAAGACATGTGGTAGAGGTGAATTGGGTAGGCTAAATTGTCCGTAGTGTACGAGTGTAAATGAGTGTGTGATGTTTCCCAGAGATGGGTTGCAGCTGGAAGGGCATCCGCTGCGTAAAACATATGCTGGATAAGTTTGCAGTTCATTCCGCCGTGGCGACCCCAGATTAATAAAGGGACTAAGCCGAAAAGAAAATGAATGAATGAATAAATTTATGCAGTCATGCACGTTTTGACCGCTAATATGCCGGTGATTTGATGCTTTGCAAAAGTTGCAGACGCCTTTACCGATTTCAAAATGCTTTTTTGATGCAAAATTAAGTTAAAATGCTTACATTTATTAAGAAACTAAAATAGGCCTAGGCTACTATAAAGAAACTAAAGAAAATCCGATCTTAAATGTAAAAGTAAATAAATTGCTAAATTCTCTTGACACATGAAAGTGTAAAGCCTGCAGCTCACAACAAATGTGGAAAGTTATTGCGTATCATATTTAACAAATCATTTACTACGAATTTTATATAATTTTCTCACATGGATAATTGAATATTAATCAGATTAAGTCATTACGCTGATTGCTGATCATAATTTCGAGGATCGATAGATCTGTCCTTCACAACACACACAGTGATCTCAGATCAGTTCATCCAGACATGTTTCTTTTGTCTACTTTCTACAACTTATCTGATGAGGGAGGATCTGTATATACAGTATATTGGCTTTCTCTTAACGTTACTGTTACCTTTAATACTGCGAAAACTGGGCTATATCGAAATTTGAGTGGTTGACATTTAACAATAAACATACAAATCTTATTAAAAGTACCATGTCAACAAAATACGCTTTAGGAATATGCTACTTTATGCACTGAAAGATTATTTATTTTATTTCCTATGAACTTTAAGCCTTCACACTTCATTCTGTTTAGATTTAACATGTTGTTTTTATAAAATCTGTTTATCAAATTTTTTTTAATATCTATCAATTACATCGTGTAATTATACATCTTTGTAATCAAATTGTTAGGCTAGGCAAATTGATCTCATAGAATTGATCTAACAAAAGACTGGGATCACTGCTTTGAGTAGAATAACGTTATTAAAAACACATTAGTCTATAGACATGAAATAAAAAAACATTCCCAAAGCTGTATCTTATTGTTCTAGGGCACATAAGATGCATTTTGAAAAGAAAGCAGTCAAAGCTCCATCCGGCCAAAACCCCATACTACCATAACAAAATTAACACCACTTCAGACATCCTCAAACTATTCAGAACATTAAGGCCCAATCCCAATTCTACCCCTTAGCCCTTCCCCTTACCCGTACCCTTCGTTTTGCGCGTTCCCGTCAAGGGGTAGGGGTGTCCCAATTCTCTTTAGCTTGAAGGCGTAGGGCTAAGGGCAAGGGATATACACCCCTTCGAACGAAAATTTTTCAGGAGCACACTTGAAACGGAGGGGTAAGAAAATGTCCCAGAAAACACCTGCCACAACGGCAGTTTCACTGCACCCGGAAGTAAGGAGAGTCACAAATTAGTATTTTTTTTCATTACTGCGAATTTTTACAAAAAACAAACATATGTTTTAATATATTCATAACTGCGTTCATGTTTTACTGTCATGCTTTTGAAAAAAAAAAAAAAAAAAAAAACGCTAAATTTTGCGATCTATAATCCATAATCATAACTCCTGTACAGCAGTCCCACAACATTCTGACACTCGATGACACTCAAATACCCTGTCAGAAAAGTCTAGTAGCTCAAAATGAGCTTTTTACAGTGTCTGGAATAATGTTAATGTTGTTTTCGTGTGTCTACATAGATGAACATGGCCACTGTGTAAATGCACAGTACAGTTACGATATTATTGCTACATTAGATTGTTATGATAACGTAATATATCCCTTCAGTGATTTCCTGAAGATAAACACCAAAAAATAACTGGTTGTAAGGGCCAAGGGGTAGGGGTACAAAAATAGAATTGGGATTGGGCCTTAATACCCTGCTTTGTCCTCCTCCACCGACTCCTTATCAGCGGTTGATTTGGCATCCTTTTTTACACAAAAAAACACTCAAATTAGCAGTCTATTTCTTACCAAATCCAACCTAAATCTCCATCAAACAACACCCTCTGAAGAAAAAATTCACTCTCTTTCTTCACTCCACACTGGCACATTCCCAACCACTTTTAAGCAGGTGAAACAGAGGCCAGGTAGCGAAGTGCATGTTCAGGTAAACCTCACTCCTCTAGCCTCCTTGTTAGAGCAACCGCCATGCGGAAGGTCGCCGGTTCGATTCCAGCTCGGAGCGGGTTAGGTGGTGTAGGGCCAGCAGGGTTACACAGGCCTGGGTTACCTCACGGTTAAAAAAAAACATCACTCAACACCTCATTGGATGAAAAATACAGGCCAGTCTCTCTCCTTCTATTTATTGCCAAAACACTACAAAGGGCTGTTTAACTAAATTTCCAAATTTTTAATTCGCATAAAACATCACCAACTGCTTACATCACCTTCCCTGCAACTCCACACATTCAACAAAATTTCTCAATTCAGCTGGGATCATCCACCATTACCCCATGTAGTTCGGTAAAAAAATCTTAGGGTGATTCTGGATAATCATTGGTCCTTCAAAGAGGACATTGCTAACACAGCTCCATCATGCAGATCTGCACTTTTCAACATCAGAAAAATCAGACTCTTCTTAACAGATCATGCTGCACAACTTTTAGTTCAAACTCTTGTCATTTCAAGGCTGGACTCTGACAGTGCTCTTCTAGCTGAACTCCCATCCTGCACCCTTCATCCTCTACAGATGCTCCAGAACGCTGCAGCTTATCTGGTTTTCAATGAGAGCCCATGTAACTCCTCTCTTTATCTCTCTGCATTGGTTACCGCTTGAGGCTCGTATCAAGTTCAAATCACTGGCACTGCACCCTCTTACCTCCACCTACTGCTGAAGGTCTACATCCCCTCCAGGAGCCTCCAATCTGGGAGTGAGCGCAGGCTATTACTCATTTTCCAAAACCTTTTTATTGACTGTTCCATGCTAAAGAAATGTCTTCCCATTCCCAACTAAATGTAAATGTAAGATTCTGTCTCTAAAATAATAAAATAAAATAATAAAATAAACAAAATAACATTAATCCATGCACAGCACTATTCATTTACAAAATCCAATTCATAATTTCAAAAGACAGTTTGTGAATTAACAAAAATTGAATTTGTAAATTTAAGAATTGTGTGCCACTTCAAACATGCGTTTATTGCAACCAAGTTAATCAATGGTTTTTAACCCTTATAGCAGATGAATTCTTCTGTATGTGTCTGAAATGTAAGATGTCTGGTACGAAACAAAAGCTAGTGATATTTGCAAATCATTGGTGTAAATGAAAAACTAGTATCAGAAGCAGTATTTGTCTTGTAACATTTGATGTCAGATAGTAACGAACTTACAAGATATTTTACCACATGAAATTACCAAGCAGTCTGTTAATGACTTACCCTGAGCATAATGGTATGAGGCGTTGGCCCGCCCACCGCCCGCAACTGCTCATTGGAAGACCGTGCCATTGGGATGGACCAAACCAGATCACTTAAAAACCTACTGCATCAGTAAAACTTTGCTTCTTGCATTAGCTCGCACATGCTCATCGCTGCTCCCTCTCGCCTTGCTTTTGGACACTGCACCGCCACCCAATCGGGTCGCAAAGAACTTTCCATGCAACCTCTTAAAGTTTAGGAACCACCGAAACCACAAAAAAACTTCTGCAAACCGACTTTCATCAGAGTCTGTCACCTCGGTAACCCAGGACAACTTCCACTCACAAGCGAGTGAATCCCAAGGACGTCACTGAAGCTGAGTCACCAACCAATCTGGAACGCTGCGTTTCGTTGAGGCCATTCAACGAAGGAAACTCAAACAAATGTTGTCTCTTGCTGATCTGGTGCAAATTGATCTTAAGCAGTTACAAATGAGCCAAATCTCAGCTTTTGTGGTTTCTCAGGTGTGATTCTAAGATCTAGTGTCATCGGCCGTCTTGAACTTCTACCGCTGCACAATAGAAAGCATCCTGACAAACTGTGTCACAGTCTGGTATGGAAGCTGCTCTGTTGCGGAGCGTAAGGCACTGCAGCGGGTGGTGAAAACTGCCCAACGCATCACAGGGACCACACTGCCAGCCATAGAGGACATCCAGAGGAAACACTGTCTGCGCAGAGCACGCAGTATTCTTAAAGATTCCTCTCACCCTGCTCACAGACCTCTTTTTCTCTCCTGCCTTCTGGCAGGCGCTTCAGGCTCCCCCGGACAAAAACCAGCAGACTAAGGAACAGCTTTTTTCCCAGAGCTGTCTCCCTTTTGAACTCTGCCCCCCACTGACTCTTTGCCCCCCTAATACACCCCCCACTCTCCTCATAACTTATACTCCTCATAATCATTGCACTATTTAAAAACTGCACATATTCATTGCACTGATTCATTTATTTGAACTGTACATACCCACTGCACATTTGTAATTATGTACACACCAACTGTACATATACATTTGTAATTGTTTATCTATCTGCACACTTCTGATTATTAATAGCAACATGTACATATATCCATCTATTGTAAATCTCTGTTCATAGCTAACACAACCTGTATATAATGTTCATAGTAGATCCATTTGTAAATATCACCATAGTTTTTCTATAACTGCACTTTATAACTTATACCTGTATCCTGCACTTGCTGCTATTGCACTCCTGGTTAGACCTAAACTGCATTTCGTTTCCTTGTACTTGTGTAATGACAATAAAGTTGAATCTAATCTAATCTAATCTAAATAAGAGCTAAAATTAATTTGGGACAGTTGTCAACTCATTTTGCACAAGCACCAGAATTGAGAACCACTGCTCTGAGGTACTCAAAATAACAAACTATCATACTCAAAATGAATTACCTTCCTTAAGTTACTTCTCTACTTCAGTATATCCCTGTAAATATTTCTTTACAATATTTAAAACAGTTTGATAATTTAGTCAATTAATTTATCTGGAACAATAAGCACCCTAGGTTGCACAGGAGTACATCGCAACAGCCAGTTGATAAAACAGGGTTGGGGCTTCCTGAGCATTTATTTCATTATTACGCCTTCAGTCTGAGACATATCGCACACTGGTTCAACCCTCCTGAGAGAGCTTTATCTTGGTTTACGGTTGAACAAGCCATCCTGCTTCTCCTTCCACCACTACAATGTCTATCCATCCATTTATTCATTTTATTTAGTAAACGTGTTTAATGTGTTATTTTTGAGGCTGATCTTAAAATTATAAAAAATTTTACTGACAGAATTTTAGGTGCAGGCTAGGACTGTCTCTGCCATTTGCAGATAACGTTGTGCTTTTGGCTTTTTAGAACATGGACCTTAAGCATGCAGTGGGACGGTTTGCTGCTAAGTGTGACATGGCAGGGAAAGAAACAGCACCTTTAAGTCAGAAACCATGGTGCTTGACTCCAGTTTGGAGGAGAGTCATTACCCCAAATGGAGTTCAAGTATCTGCGTTTTTTTTTTCATGAGGAATGGAATGTGAGATTAAAAGATGGATCAGTGCAGCAGCAGCAGCAGTAATGCAGTTGATGTGATTGTCAGTTGTGGTGAAGGAGCTGAGACGAAAGGCAATGTTCTCAATTTACCGCTCGATCTAGGTTCTTACTCTCACCTGTGGTCATGACTGAAAGGACAAGATCTCGGATACAACCGGAAACATTTTACAAAGTGTTATGACCTGCTTGTTTGAGTCGCACCACAAAAGAGAGATGAGCCAACAAAATAGCCTGAATGCAAATTATTTATTATAAAAAGTAACTCATAGAACAATCAATCAAAGCAACCAACAAATGTCTAGGGATAATAATGAAGATAAAGAACTTAGGATATAATCACAACAACACTTTAACTACATGATATAAGTAATGCAAAACTATAAGGTTAAAGGGTCAATAGGATGGCAGGTCTTGACATGAGGACTCCCGAGTAGCCACAGCGTCCTGGGGTAGTTAGCACAACAACTTTTATATACCCATTGATGAGTATTGCAGGCATCCAATCAGGATTTACCACATACTCCAAGCTGGAGTCTTGGGATCATCACAGTGTATTAATATTGTAAAACTTAATTACTGTCGCTCTGCCTAAATCATAAAATATTCATCAAGTTTGCATTCTATTTAAAAAAGTAAATGTAGTAAACTTGAAAGAATCTTGAACCTAAAAAGAAGAGAAACTTTACTAATAAAAGATGCAACAGGACAATTGAATAGGTTTTCTAAACTCGAGGCCCTTGTATACTGCAAACTAACCATCCTGGAACTCCACCTTCTTTGGTGTGCGGTGTCTTCACAGTGATGTTTCTCATTCAGGGAGTCAGACAGAGAACATCATTCAAAACAACACTAGCTACATGAATACACTGGAGAGTGGAATACAGATGTATCCGCACCTGTACAGTGCCTTGCAAAGAGATTTTAAGCCGCAGAGGTGCTGTTTGCCAGATGTTTATGAAACTGTTCCTCTCTGAGCCGCCATCATTGTGTTTACGGTAAACGCAAGGAGCGCAACATTTACAACCCCACCTACTGCATAGTAGGAGTGTTGGAAAACAGTATACCATCACTCAGCCTTTTCATACATTATTCAGACATGAAACATCCTGTGCACATGACAAAATGTTTTGCTGCATTCATGTCATGTGTGCAACTTTTTGTCCATGTGTTTCTTAAGCTGCGCCGAATGAGCGAAACTCTGTAGACACTGATCAGATCTGTACGGTTTCTCTCCAGTGTGAATCCTCTTTTGTGTTTTCAGATGTGTTAACTGATTAAACAAGACAATTAGACATTAAAAAAGTGAGCGATCTGTTCATGTTTTACATTCCTGTCCAGAGAGGTCATGTTCTGATCTTTGATTGATCTCACACAGTCAAGTGATGTGATTTCGCAGGTCAGAGTTCACCAAGCTTGAACTTTGCAACGCAGTGAACTGCGAAACGTGACGTACGAACTTGCGTTTCCGTCTATGGGGAGGAAAGTCCAGTGTGACCGCGGCTTAGGTGCAAGTGAACGGTTTCTCTCCAGTGTGGATCCTGATGTGTTCGTTAAGGTGTGATGACTGGCTACAACTCTTCCCACACTGAGTGCATGTAAATGGTTTCTCTCCAGTGTGGATCTTCATGTGTTCATTAAGGTGTGATGATTGGCTGAAACTCTTCCCACACTGAGTGCATGTGAATGGTTTCTCTCCAGTGTGGATCCTCATGTGTAGATTAAGGTAAGATGATTGGCTGAAACTCTTCCCACACTGAGTGCATGTGAATGGTTTCTCTCCAGTGTGGATCCTCATGTGTTTATTAAGGTTTGATAATTGGCTGAAACTCTTCCCACACTGAGTGCATGTGAATGGTTTCTCTCCAGTGTGGATCCTTGTGTGTTCATTAAGGTGTGATGATTGGCTGAACCTCCTCCCACACTGAGTGCACATGAATGGTTTCTCTCCAGTGTGGTTTCTCATGTGTTGACTAAAACGTGATGAGCTGCTGAAACTCTTGCCACACTGAGCGCATGTGAATGGTTTCTCTTGAGTGTGAATCCTCATGTGTAGATTAAGGGATGATGATATGGTGAAACCCTTCCCACACTGAGTGCATGTGAATGGTTTCTCTCCAGTGTGGATCTTCATGTGACCATAAAGGTGTGATGATTGGCTGAAACTCTTCCCACACTGAGTGCATGTGAATGGTTTCTCTCCAGTGTGGATCCTCATGTGTAGATTAAGGGAAGATGATTGGCTGAAACTCTTCCCACACTGAGTGCATGAGAATGGTTTCTGTCCAGTGTGGATTCTCATGTGAATCTTAAGATCGCCTTTTCTTCCAAAATTTTTTCCACACTGAGTGCAGGTGAAACGATTCTTGTCTCTCCTTTTCAAAATATCAGTCTGTAAATTATTTTTTTCCTCAATTTTGACATGATGTTCCTCCTTTTTACTCCCCTCATTCTCTTCAATTAGGTCTGAAATAAAATAAAAAAAACATTAGTTTTCATTAAGTCTTAAAAACTCTCATCAAAAGCTGAAAAGTGAAAATACACTGGAAACATTGGCTACACACTGTAATTTTGATGCACATTAAATGTAAATAAATCAGATCATATTTTGTTTGGTCCATTAATGTGCACACATTTAAGCAGATTCAATTCATCTTTATTTATCTAGTGCTTTTACAGTGTAAATTGTGTCAAAGACACTTAACAGAAGTAAAATTTTAAATTGAAACTGTCACTCCAGTTTTCAGAGTTTCTCAAAAAAGTCATTTTGGTCATATTTATAAGACACAGATTTGAAAGCTGTAAATGGCCTATTTTTATTTGTATATATTCATAATTACTAGTGCTTGGCCGTTATCAGCATTAACGTGCTGCATTAACGCGAGATTCTTATCGCGCGATAAAAAATTTAAATATTGCCGTTAATCTATTCTCAAAGTTGGGTTGGGAGCTGGGTCTATTTTACGCAAGCTATGATGACTTTCACCTTGATATATTAGTGCGGATGTATACCGGACCAGTGAGCCATCTGACAAAAGAGTGCCCTTCTGAATCAAATCAGCAGGATGCCTGACTCTAAGTGTGGTTTACTTATAAACTAATTTCGAGTGGATCACGTGCTTATGATCAACACAGCTGGCACCTTATCAGCTCCGTAATTTGCCCTATTAGATGATTACGGACACACTATAAATAACCAGCTCTCCCTGAGAATTCAGCCGCAGCCTCGCCAGCAATCGAGCCTGAATTCCCGCAAAATGCCGAACCACCAGCTCTTCCACCTTCTACTTCAAACTGCCTTACACAACACAGTCCACAAACTCCAACTAAACTCAATCCATATCTGATCTAACTTTGCAAGATTAAGAAACTCTATTTTTCTTATTAAGCAAAGCAAAACAGATCAATTCCGCTAAGCACATTCTATGTACATTTTTGACATTCCCTCCCCCACTCATACATTCCAAACGTTTCAGATGCGTTTCTAGGTATAAGCACAACTTGAACTATCTCATACCTCCATTCACTCTCGTTCACCACAGCTCCGACTCATTTAGGGGTCGCCCCAAGTTTCAATTGCTGCAGCAGTGACGCTTAAACAAGCTCATATACACTTTATATGTCCAATACCACTATTGTCACACTGCCCCGCACTAATACAGCAGTAAATGCTTCGCGGGAGTGCACATCGCCTCCATACTGACCCTCTGCACCTCTGCAGCAGCAGAGCCGCTCCGCTGAGCTACACTCAACCATAGCACCACTATTATTCATTTCCATCTCTACATATCACTACTGACAGTATTTAACATTCCTGCAGGAGCACTCATAACTCTACAATACCGACCATTACTGCACCTATGCAACAGTAGAGGTGCTCCGCTGAGCTACACTCACCATAGCACCACCACAACTCAGTGACGCTCTAGCTGAGCCCTTATTCACTTTCATCTGTCCATATCACTACTGACAGTATTTAACATTCTTATGGGAGCGCGCATAACGCTCCAATACTGACTACCACTGCACCACTGCCACAGCAGTGACGCTCTGCCTGAGCTCACACACACTTCCATTTAGCCATTCACTACCGACACACTCCACAGCAGTTAAAACACATCCGCGGAAGCATACTTGCCTTCCAATATTGACTTCCGGACCTCTGCAACAGCAGAGAAGCTACGCTGAGCTTCATTTCCCCTCTGCACCACTGCCGCAGCAGTGTCGCTCTGCCAGAGCTCACATATACTTCCATTTAACATAACACTATTGACACACTCCCCAGCACTGCCACAGCAGTTTAAACGCCTCTGCGGAAGCTTATTTACCTGTTACCATCCACTTTTATTACATCTCTGGAACTGCAGAGAAGCCCCAATTAACCCCTCATTACACATAACATCCTTTCCAAATGCATACACGCACTACGCTAAGGCTATCAGTCTATCCACACAGTTCACTCTAGCCTTTACGGCTTTCTTAGATGCTCAGAATTCAAATTCAACCCCTCCATCCACCCCACCATCTTCGATTTAAATTTGCTGAGGCGGAAGGAGGTGGTTTCTTTATCCTGCAGAGTAAAACAGACCAGATTCACAATGGCCACTATTTACATTTAGACCTCCCCTCTCCCACACTCCCATTCAAACCCTCCTAGCACTCCTACAGCTGAGGAAATTCCAAGACCCCAACTTTTCCTCCACATTTTTTACTGACGACGCTAACCGTCCAGTAACTCTATTTCAGTTCCAAACACCTCAAGGAATACTACGCTTATTAGACTTCCCCAATTAATTCTCCAGCCATTCCTTCAGAATCGGAGCCTCACTACAGCAGCCCATAACGGGCTCTCCCAAATCAGATACAGGCCTTCGCCCGCTGGTCCTCGGATGCCTTTAATACCTACATCCGATTCAGCCGACTCCATCTCAAAGAAGCCCAGCTGTCTCTCACCAGACGACACCCCCATCCTGAATACTACGACACAAATTACCTCATCCTCTTCCCCTTCCCCCCTTTTTTTATCAGCACTACCATTCCAACACATAATCTCCCCTCAGCTCTCCCCGGTGCGCCTGAACCATGACTCCAACAGGAACAACACATTTTTCCTAGACTACCAATATAAATCTTCTCTGTCTTTTGCTTCCTTCCTGCGTCTAGTTTCTCCGCACCTCCTCCTTCTCCTTTCTAGCGTCGAGTTCCTCCGCACGTCCTTCCCTTTCTTCAAGCGTCAAATGTTTCCGCTCTTTCCTCCATCCCCTCCCTCCTCCACCCCCCCAACATCTTCTACTCCCTACCCCCCTATTGAGTTCTTCCATTATTTTCATCTTTTCAGCCTAAGCATAACCCCCCCCCCCCCCCCTCTCGCCCCGGCCAACATCCATCTTTATCGCTTTCTAGCGTTGAGTTCCTCCGCATCTCCTGTCCTATATTCTCTAGCGTCGAGTTTCTCCGCATCTCCTTCCCTTCCACCTAGCGTCGAATGCTTCCGCTCTTTCCTCCATCCCCTCCCTCTTTCAACCCCCCCAACATCTCCTACTCCCTACCCCCTTTCCAGCGTTGAGTTTCTCTGCTACTTTTCTTCTTTCAGCGTCGAGTTGCTCCGCTACTATCCCTTCCTTCTAGCATTGAGTTCTTCACTACTCTCATTTTTTCAGCCTAAACATCACCCCCCAAGCTCTGACTCCCCCGGAGTCCCGCCCAGACCACCTCCTTCAGGAGTCTCCACCACCCCCTCCCTACTTAGACTTCTGTAGGAGTCTAACCCTACAGCTCTAACTCCCACGGAGTCACCCTCAGAGCCCCGACTCCCACGGAGTCAATCAATTACAAGTATGTTTAAGTATGTTATTTAATCAACATCAGATTCCTAAAAACCTGTTACAACTTGCTCTTACAGGAGCCAATCTCCCTCTAATTCATATCCAGCAGCCGGATCAAATCAAATCAAATCACTTTTATTGTCACATCATCAGCAGCACGTGTGCTATGATGAGTGAAAAGCTTAGGTGCTGGCTCCAGTCAGTGCAAAATACAGACAGTGCAAATACAACGACAGTGCAAAATACAGACAGTGCAAAATACAGATAGTGTAAATACAACGACAGTGTGAAATACAGACAGTGCAAAATACAGACAGTGCAAAATACAACAACATACAATTGCAATATTGTTTTAAGTATGGATTTGTTAAAGTGCAGTGCATGCTACATCTTGATGGTGTGCAGTGCGGGGTATGGAAGAGTTTGTGTGGGGTGTGTTAAGTGTTCATCAGCCTGATAGTCTGAGGGAAGAAACTTTTCTTCAGTCGGCTGGTGCGTGACCGGATGCTGCGGAACCGTCTGCCTGAGGGTAGCAGAGAGGGAGGGAAGCTCACCTCCTACTATGCGTCCAGCAGTTCGCACAATCCTATGTAGACCTTTGCGATTGCTGCTGGTGCTGTTTCCGTACCAGGTGGTGATGCAGCCAGTGAGGATGCTCTCCACAGTGCAGGTGTAGAACGAGCGGAGGATGTGGGGGCTCATTCCAAACCTCCTGAGACGCCTGAGGAAGAAGAGGCGTTGTTGTGCCTTCCTCAGCACTGCGTCTGTGTGGGCAGTCCATGTCAGATCCTCAGCGATGTGTACACCAAGAAACTTGAAAGTGCTGACTCTCTCCACTGGTGTCCCGTTGATGGTGATGGGAGTGTGTTCTTCCTTCTCTCTCCTGAAATCCACCAACAGCTCCTTGGTTTTGCTGATGTTGAGTGAGAGGTGGTTTTCCTGACACCACTGCGTCAGAGCGTGCACTCTGATATAGCATTAACCACTCGCCTTTTGGGGGGCACTTTAATACGCGGCTGCTGTCCCGAGCTAAAAGCATTTTGGGGAGTTCTCAAGACCTTCCTGAGCTCGAACTCCCCTCTCGCCCTTCTAATGGGAGGGAGCCCCGGGCTCGAGGATATACGAGCTCAGGGCTCTCTCCCGGGACAGCATGCCAATTCCGCTTTATTGATCATCAGTTAAGTGTGAACTCTTGAAGTGTGGTTTATTTATAAACTAATTTCGAGAGGATCACGTGCTTATGATCAACACGGCTGGCACCTTATCAGCTCCGTAATCTGCCCTATTAGATGATTACGGACACAATATAAATAACCAGAGATTTCACTCCAGTCATCTTCGTCTTGAAGTTTCCCCCCTTCCACCCTTTTTCCTATAGGGCGACACGGCGCCCCAGTGACTAGCACTGTTGCCTCACAGCAAGAACGCCGGTTCAACCTCCTATTGGGCCGGTTAGCATTTCTGTGCGGAGTTTGCATGTTCTCCCCGTGTTCGCGTGGGTTTTCCCCGGGTTCCTCCCACCGGTTCCCTTACATATTTACTTAAGTAGTACTTAAGTAAAACTGTGAAAGTATACTAAATATAACTGATATTTAAATAGATTTTTAGTATATAGCAACAAAGTATACTACTTATAAAATATGTTATAAATGTATTTCTTAAAAGTATAATCTGAATGTATTTGAAAAATAGCTCAAAGTTAGTACACTTTTACATATTTGTAAGTATAAATTAAATTGAACTTTTAAAAATATATTTAAATAAATTTTTATATAGCAATAAAGTGGATTACCTCAAAAATATATTATACATAGAATGCTTAAAAGTGTAATTTGAATGCATTTGACAGTATGACCCAGGTGAAAAAAAGGCCATTATAATACATTTTATTTAAGTGCACTTAATGCACTTCCAGAATGTACTTAAAGTGCTCTATTTTGTACTTAATGTCGTTAAACAGTTGATCTTTAGTACCATTTAAAAATAAACTTAAGATGAACTAAGTGTACTTGACTGCTATTTTGACACACCATTAGGTTGAACTAAAATATAATTTTAATATACTACTTATATATATATATATATATATATATATATATATATATATATATATATATATATATATATATATATATATAATAGAATACTAACCATCTTCTATTGCACTTTTAAATTTACTAGATTTACAAATAAAATACACTTATAAATTATTTAAAATATATCAAAAATTTATTGCATTTTCCCAATGTGACACTTAAGTTCACTTAAAATATTATTAATGAATTATTACTACCCAAAAAGTGCATTAAAGTACATGTTATATAATACAATTACATCATGTTCTTGAAGTGCTCTCTTTTCGCACATTGATTTAGTAGTTAATATGCTAAAAGTTAGTCTTTAGGTTAAGAAAAATTTAGGATTGTCCAAGTGTACTCAAACTGTGCTATCCCAGATGAAATATGTGCACTAAAATTAAAACATGTATTATGAAACTGATTTATTACAATAAATTACTTTATAGTGTATTAATAATGTTATTGTTTCACTATACTATTGTTGATGTTGTTGTTAATTCTTTATGCAATGTTGGCTAATTTTGATCTGATAAAAATGTAATTATTGCCTCATAAAACTGTTAAAAGCTTATGCATTTAATTATACTTTTAATAACCTAGATTTGTGTGTGCATTTGAATGGCATTTCTCAACAAACCAAAAGCAAAGTAGCAGAAGTAGCCCCGCCCATTCCCGTGATGCACCGGGTCAATTTTGAGTCAAATCACGGCTGAGTGAGTCTGCTCTCAGCGTCTAATCGTCAAAATAAAGAGAATACATCCTTTAACAAATATTCATTGGAAGAGAGAACGTCAAAAAATGAGGATTTTAAAATCAGAAAGGACACAGGACCGACCTCTCAGGTAATAAAACTGCATTTATTATGTAAAACCATTATTGTTGATATTAGCCAGTTGGCTAACTGTTAATCGTTTATTTTGAATGTCAGCATGTTTATCATCTTTTAAACGAGCTAGAAAATCATTTACAACAACAAGTGAAAAGGTCTTCGGTTTTATAGATTACAATAACATAAACGTGTGCTGAAATCTTGCTCTCTGTGTTGTTTTCCCAGAATATTGACTTATCAAAGGCTACAAGGTGTCGTTTCATCTGTGTTTTCCTAAATTCGACTGGCAGGGCTCAACAGTGCGACCATTTCGCACCTATTCGACTAAAAATAGGTGTGTGCGAACTGGAAAATTTATTTAGATTTTTTTAATAAGCTTGATAGGAAATGTTATATAATAAAAAATGCATAGCATTAGATAAATACATAAAGTGATTTATTTACTTATTTGCTTATTTTTTTAAATTATTTTGCAGGTTTTGTCGTGTAAATTCAATTGATCTGACTTGTTTCTCAATCTCCTCATGTCACAGAGATGCCAGAAACTGATCATGACTTCTGTGTGGAGCTCATGAGGACAGAGGAGCAGCTTGTGACTTGTGTACAGGTGTATGTAGATTGTCTGACTGTGACCAGTAACATTATAATCACAACACTAACAGTCTTAAATTCTGTCAGATTTTACTCTTGCATGTGGAACCATTGGTGTCATAATCCATAAGTAAAAATTAATGTGTGAAATTATATATATTAAGTTTTGTTTCATCACAGTTTTTTTGTTTGCTTTGGACTGTGTGTGTTCATAATAAAGTGAGGTAAAAAATAAGTTATTGCATATTTTTGTTTGTGTTATTGTTATATTGTAAATAAATTGAGTGTTTTTTTCCTTTTAAAATATTTAAAAGTGCATGAAAGATGGTTTTAATTGTATGCTATTCAACTATCAACTGTGCTATTTTGAGACACCCTGAAATTGAACTAAAATGTGCTTTTAACATACTATATCTGTATTTTTACAAAATATATTTAGTTACAACTACAAATACACTTGAAACCTAATGTTAAACATTTATAAATATATTTAAAATAGTTTAAAGTATAATAGTATTATATAAAAAAATATACAAATTGTGAAAGAAGTGAAAATAGAGCACTTTTAATACAGAATTTAGCACATTTCTCACAATTTGTATATTCTTTTAATATATTACTATTATACCTTAGATTAATCATAAATATATTTATCAATGTTTAAAATTTGTGTATTTGTACAGATATAGTATGTTAAAAGCACATTTTAGTTCAATTACAGGGTGTCTCAAAATAGCACAGTTGAGTGCACTTAGATGGTATTACATTCATCTTAACATATACTTAATACTATTTTTTTAGTACATTAAGTACAAAATTAGTGTGCAAAAACAGTGTACTTAAAGTGAATTTCAGCACACTTTTCCCACATTTTCAACATTTTTAAAAATATATTACTATTATACTTTAAACTATTATTAAATATATTTATAAATGTTTAAAATTGGGGTTCAAGTGTATTTGTATTTTTTATTTTTTTAAATACAGATATAGTATGTTAAAAGTACATTTTAGTTCTATTTCATGGTGTCTCAAAATAGCAGTTGAGTGCTCTTAGATGGTATTAAGTTCATCTTAACATACCCTGGTGAAAAAAAAGTATACTAAATTGTATTGCAAATATATTTTTAATTCCAATAGTACATTGAAAGTATACTAACCAAAAAGTTTACTTCATTTTAAATATATTAAAAATGTATTATTATCTTAATTTTATATATAACTTTTAACACACTTAAAAATAATTGTAATTTAGTATATTTTCTAAAAATATATTTCAGAAAAATCCACTTTAATTAAATGCTTAGTTTATTTTTTATAAGTATATTTATTTAGCATTTGATGGTAATATATATATATATATATTTTTTTTTTGCCTTTATTTTAACAAAACAAAACAACAGAACATTGACCACAGATTACAACCAATAAATGTCTTAGCATCACAGCACATAATAAAGATCAAGAAGAAGACATAATAATAATAATAATAATAATAATAATAATAATAGAGGAATACATAAATTAAAACAAGCTTTATAATGATCTAAGGTTTTGCAAAAATGTACCTGAAATCCTGGGACCTACATATTCAAGGAAAGGAGTCCAGATCTGATAAAAAGTATCACATTTTCCCCTGGACCGGTGGGTAAAATATTCCAATGACATAAAATCAAATAGTACCTTATGCCATTCTGATACTGTTGGTGGCTTATCAGATATCCATTTGAGAAAAATACACTTACGGGCAGCATAGGTAAGAAAGTTAAACAACTTCCTGTTTCTTGCACTCTTCAAATTATTATCAGTAAGACCTAACAAAAAATTAAGAGAATTGAAGTCACATCTTGTATTAAATATCAGACTTAATCTCCTACAAATCTGTACCCAATAGCCTTTGATATATATACAGTTCCAAATACAATGTATGAAATCACCTTATGGTAATATATTTTAGTATTATTTTATTTTAACTATTTAAAACAGCAGTCAGCTATCAATTTACACTTTTCCAGCGGGTGATGTGGCCATTAAAAGTATCAGAAATACCATCGTCCCAGGTTAGAATAATGGACACAATCTCCAACACCTATATTAGGAAGTGGCTGGGCCTCCCATGTTGTTTTTCGGATACGGGCCTATATGGAAATAATGTACTGCAGCTTCCTCTCAAGTCCATCAGCCATGGATACAAGCAGAAAAATGCCCGCCTTGTGTTGGAACTACAAGAGTCAAGAGAGAAAGCAGTCAGAAGCACAGGGGTGACCATTCGCACTGGGCGCAAGTGGAGGGCCCAGCAGGAGGTCAACCAAGCCATTGACAGGCTTCAGCACAAGGAGATAATGGGAAGAGTTCAAACCAGCAGAGCAGGGCTGGGATGGGGAGAGCCATCACAGTTTTGGTCCAAAGCCACAACGGAGCAGAGGGAGGTTATGGTGGTGGAAGAGGTCTCCCGAGTGGAGCAGGACCGCTACTTTATAAAGGCTGTTGCACAGGGCAAGCAAGGAGCATGAACCCGCTGGGAGGATGTCATTAACAGGGCCATATCCTGGGCAGATATTTGGCGAACTCCGCAGTCACGGCTGAGTTTCCTTGTAAGAGCAGCATATGATACCCTCCCCTGCCCCCGGAACCTTTCGCAATGGTTTGGAACTGAGGACAAACGCCCCCTGTGCGATAAAGCCAATGCAGGCCTGCAGCATATCCTGTCGGGATGCAATGTTGCACTGGCGCAGGGCCGCTTGAGATGGCGGCACAACCAGGTGCTAAGAAAGCTGGCAGAGCATCTGGAAAAATGCAGAGTACAAGCAAACAGAACAGCAGCATCTCCTCTGCCAAATATCAGGTTCCTCAGACCAGGAGATGGGGGGCAGATTACAGGTACAGAGAGAACAAGGTGCCTGCTCGAACTTGGAAAGGGGTGGGAGATGCGCATTGACTTGGACTCTCAACTCATCTTTTCAATTCAGATAACATAAACAACACTAAGACCAGATGTAGTGATTTGGTCAGCAGCGGCTAAGAAGGTTCTGGTGATTGAGCTGACTGTGCCATGGGAGGAGGGAATGGCAGCGGTGCATGAGTTCAAGCGGCACAAGTACTCAGACTTAGCAGCGGAATGTAGAGTTGAGGGTTGGACGGCTACAGTACATCCCGTAGAAGTTGGGTGCAGAGAATTCATTGGGAAGTCATCTTCTCCACGCTATTGGGGCATCTGGGATGAGTCTGAGGAAGCTATTAAGGAGCTGGGTAGAGGAGGAGAGAAGGGCAAGTTACTGGATGTGGCTACGGAGGAGGGACAAGAAATGGGGTGCAGTACCCCATTAAGGGCAGCTGCAGGGGGTGGCGGGGAGACGTCCCCTCAAGCCACTGCCACTCCACCGGGAGGTGTACTGGATAGGGGGCGAAACATAAGTGAGCGGTGGTACCAGCTGACGACCCTGCAGCTGACCCAAAAGTGCACTGGAGGAGGTGCGTCAGGCAGTAATGTCTAGCAGGTAATTACTACTTGTATCGGAAAATTCGTAATTCTGGGGAACCAGTGACTACTCGTCACCTTGGAATTATAAGGTTCTATCTAACATTTTTGACAAAATTGAGTTATTGACATATTCTTATTAAATAAATTATTTACATTCTGGGATGTTTTTTTTATAAGTTGTTTACATTTTAAGACTTTTTATTTAAAAAACAAATGTCACACACATACTTTTTGCTATGGAATGCAAAAACTTTGAAGCTCAATATCTCAAAATCATTCAGAGCGCAGATAGAACCTTATAATTCCAAGGTGACGTACTGTGAAAGTGCAGATGGCAACCAGGAAAAGGCTGGAGGACAATCGGGAAAGACCGATAGACACCAGGATAGACTGCCATCAGGAGTGGGCGGTTGGTCACCATACCCACAAGCTCCCCACAAAGGAGCACATCAGTTGACTACAAGAAAGATTACAAGAAGACAACATGAAGGCCCTCCGAGAGGCGGGGTGGAAGATGGGCCAAATTGGATGGATCACATGGTAACAAATGGAACGGATATCGGCAATGAGAAAGTCCCTCTGGAAGTGTGCATGTGGATGGCAGATGGTGACATCATTAAGAGGGTTGCGGATACACCAAGGTAGGATGAAGTGTGGGAGGACGCCCAGACAGCACAACCGCACTGCTTCGGCAGGTCAGACGTAAGGGACCCAAAGCCGCGTAGCAAACCATAGTACTGCAGGACCCGACAGTGCTAAGAGGGCAACCGTAGTAGAGGCAGGAGGAGAAGAAGAGTCAACCCATGAGAGTGAGACAGTCTTTGCCTTCTCACAAGACACAGAACCAGAATCTAAATTCAAATACCCCGAAAGGCACTGCAAGATCAAGTGGCCAAAGGCAAATATGCAAGAAGACTGGTCCAGGCACGATGAACACCTGAGTGGAGTATTGCAGCATACTTTGCGAGGAACAGCAGAGCGCAAGCTAGCCAATATGGGAAACATCATTTTCGAGGAGTGCAGAGAGAGATTTGGAGAATATATGGTGTAAAAAAAATTCAGTCCCGAGACATGAAAGAACGAAGTGGAGAGACATAACGAGCTGCTCATATCAGACAGGCGTCATTTGAGAAGAGATGAGGAAAGCAGGAGCAGAAGAAAAGGAAGGGCTTAATCTGCTATGGAAGGACATAAAGCAAAGGCTGTCCAAGTTACGCAGGCAGAACGGATAGGAAACGAAGGAAACGGAAGAGAAGAAATAAGGACGTTTATAAAGACCCCTTTCAGTTTTCTCATCAGCTGCTAGATGAGAAGCGAAGTGGTAGGCTAGCCTCACAAAAGAGGAGCTGGAAAACCATGTCAAGAGTCAGTATACAGATGCTGCAAAAGGATACACCACTTGGACCACCAGGTTATGTGCCACGCCCGGATCCCCAAAGTCTTCGTTCGATTCATCTCCACCTAGGCTGTGTGAGATTAGAGAGGTCCTCAAAAAGACTAGATCAGCAGCATCAGCAACCAGGGTCCAACAGGCTTCCCTACAAGGTATACAAGAAGAGCACAAGAGTGTCAAAGATCTTGTAGAAGCTTATGCAGGTTGTGTGGAGGAACAACTCCATTCCAGTCGAGTGGGCAAGAGGCAGTGGGAATCTTTATTCCGAAGGAGCAGAATTCAACAGCTATTAGCCAGTTCAGGAGTATTGCATTGCTGAACCGCAAAAACTTCTGCAAACCAACTTTCAGCAAAGTCTGTCACCCAGGACACTTCCACTCACAAGCGAGTGAATCCCAAGGATGTCACTGAAGCTGAGTCACCAACCAATCAGGAACACTGTGTTTCGTTGAGGCCAGTCGGCGAAGGAAACTCAAACAAATGTTGTCTCTTGCTGATCTGGAGCAAATTGATCTTAAGCAGGTAAAGATAAGCCAAATCTCTGCTTTTGTGGTTTCTCAGGTGTGATTCTAAGATCTAGTAATAAGAGCTAAAAATAATTTGGGACGGTTGTCAACTGATTTTGCACAAGCACCAGAATTGAGAACCACTGCTCTGAGGTACTCAAAATAACAAAGTATCATACTCAAAATGACTTGCCTTCCTAAAGTTTACTTCTCTACTTCAGTATATCCCTGTAAATATTTCTTTACAATATTTAAAACAGTTTGATAATTTAGTCAATTAATTTATCTGGAACAATAAGCACCATAGGTTGCATAGGAGTACATTGCAACAGCCAGTTGACAAAAAAAGGGTTGGGGTTTCCTGAGCATTTATTTCATTATTACGCCTTCAGTCTGAGACATCTCGCACACTGGTCCATCCCTCCTGAGAGAGCTTCATCTTGGTTTATGGTTGAACAAGCCATCCTACTTCCCCTTCCACCACTACAATGTCTATCCATCCATCTATTTATTCATTTTATTTTGTAAATGTGTTATTTTTGAGGCTGATCTAGGTCATCTCCAGTTTGATGGAGAGTCCTTACCCCAAATGGAGTTCAAGTATCTACAGTTTTTTTTCATGAGGAATGGAATGTGAGATTAAAAGATGGATCAGTGCAGCGGCAGCAGTAATGCAGCTGATGTGATTGTCTGTTGTGGTGAAGGAGCTTAGACGAAAGACAATGTTCTCAATTTACCGCTCAATCTGGTTCCTACTCACACCTATGGTCATGACTGAAAGAACAAGGTCTCGGATACAACCGGACACATTTTACAAAGTGTTATGACCCGCTTGTTTGAGTCGCAACATAAAAGAGAGATGAGCCAACAAAATAGCCTGAATGCAAATTATTTATTATAAAATGTAACTCATAGAACAATCAATCAAAGCAACCAACAAATGTCTAGGGATAATAATGAATATAATCACAACAACACTTTAACTACATGATATAAGTAATGCAAAACAAAACTATAAGGTTAAAGAGTCAACGAGATGGCAGGTCTTGACATGAGGAGTCCAGAGTAGCCACAGCGTCCTGGGGTAGCTAGCACAACTTTTATATACCCATTGATGAGTATTGCAGGCATCCAATCAGAAATTACCACATAATCCAATCTGGAGTCTTGGGATCATCACAGTGTATTAATATTGTAAAACATAATACCTGTCGCTCTGCCTAAATCATAAAATATTCATCAAGTTTGAATTCTACTCAAAAAAGTAAATGTAGTAAACTAGAAAGAATCTTGAACCTAAAAAGAAGAGAAACTTTACTAATAAAAGATGCAACACAGGACAATTGAATGGGCTTTCTAAACTTGAGGGACTGGTATACTGCAAACTAACCGTCCTGGAACTCCACCTTCTTTGGTGTGCGGTGTCTTCCCAGTGATTTGTTCCTCATTCAGGGATTCAGACGGAGAACATCATTCAAAACAACACTAAATACATGAATACACTGTAGAGTGGAGTACAGATGTATCCGCACCTGTACAATCACTTGAAAAGAGATTTTAAGCTGCAGAGGTGCTGTTTGCCAGATGTTTATGAAACTGATCTTCTCTCAGCCGCCATCATTGTGTTTACGGTAAAGGCGAGGAGTGCAACACATTTACAACCCCACCTACTCCAGTGTAGGAGTGTTGGAAAACAGTATACCGTCACTCAGCCATTTCAAACATTATTCAGACATGAAACATCCTGTGCGCATGAGAAATGTTTTGCTGCATTCATGTCATGTGTGCAACTTTTTGTCCATGTGTTTCTTAAGCTGCGCCAAAGCGAAACTCCGTAGACACTGATCAGATCTGTACGGTTTCTCTCCAGTGTGAATCCTCTTTTGTGTTTTTAGATGTGTTAACTGATTAAACCTTGTCACAGTGTGAACACTTGTACGGTCTCTCCAGTGTGAATCGTCTGGTGCAGTTTCAATGTTGGAGCTGTAATAAAAGTTCTCTCACACTCAAAGCACATATACTCTTTCACACCAGTGTGGATCTTCACGTGTTCATTAAGGTTTGCTGATTGGTTGGTGAAACTCTTCCCACACTGAGTGCATGTGAATGGTTTCTCTCCAGTGTGTGTCTTCATTTGTTTATTAAGGTGTGATGAGTTGCTGAAACTCATCCCACACCAAAGCTGGAGTCACACTAGAGTTTGTGCATGCGTAATTCTGCTGTACGGCGCTGCGAAAAGGGGCAGGATTAAACAAGATGATCAGACATTAAAATAAGTGTGCGATTGGTCCATATTTTACATTTCTGTCCAGAGAGGTCATGTTTTGATCTTTGATTGGTCTCACACAGTCAAGTGATGCGATTTTGCAGGTCAGAGTTCACCAAGCTTGAACTTTGCCACGCAGCGAACTGCAAAACTTGATGCACAAACTTGTGATTCTGGTCTGACGCATTCGCGTGTGTATGAATGGAAGTCTATGGGGAGAAAAGTCCAATGTGACCGCAGCTTAAGTGCAAGTGTATGGTTTCTCTCCAGTGTGGATCCTCATGTGTTGATTAAGGTGTGATGTGCAGCTAAAACTCTTGCCACACTGAGTGCATGTGAATGGTTTCTCTTCAGTGTGGATCCTCATGTGATTATTAAGGTTTGATGATTGGCTGAAACTCCTCCCACACTGAGTGCATGTGAATGGTTTCTCTCCAGTGTGGATCTTCATGTGTTCATTAAGGTGTGATGATTTCCTGAAACTCTTCCCACACTGAGTGCATGTGAATGGTTTCTCTCCAGTGTGGATCCTCATGTGATTATTAAGGTTTGATGATTTGCTGAAACTCTTCCCACACTGAGTGCAAGTGAATGGTTTCTCTCTAGTGTGGATCTTCATGTGTTTATTAAGGTGTGATGATTGTCTGAAACTATTCCCACACTGAGTGCATGTGAATGGTTTCTCTCCAGTGTGGATCCTCATGTGTTTATTAAGAGATGATGATATGCTGAAACTCTTCCCACACTGAGTGCATGTGAATGGTTTCTCTCTAGTGTGGATCTTCATGTGTTTATTAAGGTGTGATGATTGTCTGAAACTATTCCCACACTGAGTGCATGTGAATGGTTTCTCTCCAGTGTGGATCCTCATGTGATTATTAAGGTTTGATGATTGGTTGAAACTCTTCCCACACTGAGTGCAAGTGAATGGTTTCTCCCCAGTGTGGATCTTCATGTGTTCATTAAGGTGTGATGATTTGCTAAAACTCTTTCCACACTGAGTGCAGATGCAACGATTCTTGTCTCTCCTTTTCAAAATACCATCAGTCCGTAAATAAGTTTTTTCCTCAATTTTGACATGATGTTCCTCCTCTTTACTCCCCTCATTCTCTTCAAGTAGGTCTGAAATAAATAAAAAACCATAAGTTTTCATTAAGTCTTAAAAAACTCGTTGAAAAGCTGAAAAGTGAAAATAAACTGGAGACATTGGCTACACACACTGTCATTTTGATGCACATTAAATGTAAAAATATCAGATCATACTTTGTTTGGTCCATTAACGTGTACACATTCAATTCATCTTTATTTATCTAGTCCTTTTACAAAGTAAATTGTGTCAAAGCCACTTAACAAAAGTTAAATTGTAAATTAAAACTGTTTCAGTCCAGTTTTAGAGTTTCTCATGAAAGTCATTTTGGTCATATTGATAAGACACAGATTTGAAAGCTGTAAATGGCCTATTTTTATTCGTATATATTCATAATTACAACTAAATGTTTTTCTAAAATTTGTAAAGCAGACAGGGAATACTTGTTCATTCTGTGCCTGACTGGTAAACGCATCAGAAAAAAAGTTCTGGGGTAACAGCTGAACACTTGCCTCGCAGACATGAGACATACCTGTACAGCAACTGCATAAAGGCTGGAATGTAAACCTTTCCCCTTGTGTGCTGTTGGGTCATTTTCATCCTTTCTGGGGTGATTTTGAGGCTTAATTTGGCCAAAAATTTCTCTGTGTTTCAGCAAACGGACTGATATTTGGGGACATTTTATTTTGACATATTCTGGGAAAATGCTTTGAAAAAAAAAAAAACCTCAATACACTCTGGGCAAATTCATTATATTCATGGCTGTTTTTTCTCCATTGGCCTCTACTATAACAACATTTTTGATTGCAAAGCCATGACAGCATATAATCATGCATTTATGATTGTTGGTGTTTTCTGTGACGACAGTCAACATTGTTTAATTGCTCTCCACCCATAGGACGGCAAAAAGGAAATGGGTGAGAGTATAAAGGAAGAGGAGGAGAGTTACAGAGGGCAGCATTATGTGGTGTGCGGAAGAATGAGAGGTTAACTGAACTGTTGCAGCGCAGGAAAACGAGTAGAGAAACTAAGTCGAGACAAGCAGTGTAAACTTAACGACTGGCTGTGAGAAACAAAAAGAGAAAGTACGTATCGAAGCAACAGAGCAAAGAGCGCTGTCTTGTTAGTGTAGTGCTTGTGACGTCTGTGAATGAGTGCGTCACCAAAGACTTAACAAAATCAACTTACCGATTTATCTCGCTGGCATGGAGTCAGCTGCTGAAAGCCTTCATCTAGCAGTCGACAGTGTCGGAGTTTCCTGTTTAGGCACCCGTGGCTGCTATTCACCGGCTGGGTTCGTCAACGCCCTCAACCTTCACATCCACACCTCCACATTCGCCATTCCCCTCTCATTGCCCTTGACCCCTCCGCTCCGTGGGTAAGAAGCAAAAGTTTTTGTTTTCTTTGGCCAAATTCTCATTTTATTTCTCTTGTTTTGTTTTCTCTCCGTACTATTATTATCAGTATTATTTTTCCCTATTTTCAAATCTGACAAATCTGCTGGCCTGAAATCATTTGCATTTGAGTTATAAGTGCTGAGGCTTTTGTGTTTCATTGTGATTATTGTTACATTGTTTGTTTTGGACTTCCGGTTGGAGCGGCGCCATGTAAAGACGCAACTGTTGAGGTCCTCACGTGAAACTTAAAATTTAGTTTAGTATTGCTCTTATCCTAAATACTATTACCTTAAACCTACCTATACTGGAAAATAAGCATTTAAATGTCGGAGTCTAGCTGTTCTGAGCATAATTCAACTTGAATCTGGATGAATTAAGGACGAAGCAACCATAGGGAGGTGGGCACTCACACTATGGGCGCACTCACACTATGCTATCCGAACCGTGCCCAGGCCCGTTTCTCAGGTCATTTGAGAAGTGTGAGTGCTCTGAATCAGGGTCAGGCAAAGTTAACTTAGCCGGCCCTGGCGTGGTTGGAAGAGGTGGGCCTGAGCGCGGTTCACTTAGGCTCAGGCGCGGTACGCTTGTGTGTGTGCGCAAAACGTGCCTGAGCCCGAAACTGAAAGCGAGACTTGACTTTTAAGGGACTGCTTCATATGGATTAATTAATCATTCTTACTGTTCAATGAATGCAAAATTGTCGTAGTTTATTAAAGACGCAACCCCCTCACTGCACATCAGCTGAGCCTTCAGTAAACCTAATTCCTGCAGCACGAGGACTTTATAATTGTTTATAAGCATCAACAGTGACTGATTCGTTCGGCGAAATATTTGACTGCATGTCACTGCATAACGACTTAATTGATATAACTAAAGAAATCTCTACTGTGCTGAGCGAGAGCACTTACTGAACAGTGTATCATCGATAACGTAAGCGTGCCCAGGCCCGAATGTAATGTGAGTGTGGGCCGTCGGGGGAGACGGGAGGGGGGACAAGCATGCTTTGGCCCGGTTTAAGGCAACTCTACATAGTGTGAGTACGCCGTAAGAAAGAGACAGCTACGGCGAGTGATAACAGTGCGGTCCTTCAAGCTATCGATGCACTAAAGGGTGATTTGATTGCTAAAATTGAAGAAAAGGCCGTTGCACAGTCAATTGCACTTTGCCATCAAATTGACCAGCTTCAGACAGAGTTATGCAATGTTGTGGAGCACATTAATGCCAGAGTGGAAGCAGCGGAAGAGCGAGTGACTGGTCTGTAGTCTGTGTTGGGTGGATACTCCGACTCTCTTACTACCCTGGAAAAAGAGTTTAGTATCATGAAAAAGGAGCTGGCTCTGCTGTGAGAGCGAATCGAGGATCTTGAGGAGAGGTCTCGCCACTCAAATCTCCGCATTACGGGAGTTAAAGAAGGACGGGAGCACGGCAGACGCATGACCTCAGCCTCCTGAAAGATATTCTGCAACTCAAGAAGACTCCACTTCTGGACCGAGCACACCGCACTCTACGCAGCAAACCAGTGGACGACAAAGAACCGCCACGCGCCTTCGTGATTAAATGCCACTACTTTTCCGAAAAAGAGGATATTTTGAAGAAAGCCATTGAAATGAAGGCGATCACGACAGTACACTGGGCTGTCAAAGACAATACAAATGTTAATGTCACTCTCTGGTTAACTTTAAATTACCACTATAGCACATGTTCGTTGTTGTTATTTCTAGTTCTTAAGTATATTTTGTCAATAATTGGTAGCTTTGTAGTAAAACATCCAGAGCTGTTCAAATTGTTTTGTTTTATACGTGAGGTCCCACATGGTAAGCTAGTTAAAAGTGGGAGAAGCTGGAAGTTGTGTGCAAGTTTACACGCAAGGTTTCAATATTGTGTTTCGTGTTTATAAGCGTATGTGCGATCACCGCTTTTTTTTTTTTTTGTTTCCTCTCTCTCCCCCACACTTCCCTACATACAAAACCCACAGACAACTTTCGGATGCTTCTGATAAATGTTTTCAAAAGCCCTCTATAAAATGGGTGGAGTAAAGACAAACTTTACCAGTTGGAATGTGCGGGGGCTAAATCACCCAGTGAAATGAAACAAGGTGTTCGCATATCTTAAGTTAAAATCTGATTTTGTATAATTACTGGAGACTCATCTGTTGAAAAAAAGCTTATTCTAAACTTAATAGAGGAGGCTATACACAAATATATCAGGGTCGTTGCTGTACTCATACATAAGAATGTACAGTTTGTTATGGAGTCAAATATGTTGGATAAAAATGGCACATACGCAATAATCCAAGGGAAACTTCTTAACTTGTCTGTGGTCCTGGCCAATGTGTATGCTCCTAATTGGGACAATGAACAATTTTTCAGTGATTTATTTTCAATTTTGCCTAGTCTCGACACACACTATTTAATTTTAGGAGGGAACTTATATTGTTTTGCACCCAATTTTGGACCGCTCTAGCCCTTCGAGTAATACATTAAGTCAGTCAACACAATGTATCAACTCCTTCCTTCAGACAAGTGACCCCTGGAGATTTAAATATCCATCTTCCAAACAATTTTCCTTCTATTCACCTGTGCATCAAACCTATTCCAGGATTGACCATTTTCTTCTGGACAAGCAGTTACTTCCCGTAATGTCAGAAGTGGAGTATGGTAGTATTGTTAATTTGGACCATTGTCTCACTAAAGCTATGTTTCCCAGGTAAAAAAAAAGTGCACTAAAATACACTTTATTTAAGTATACTTAGTACACTTTTCATTAATGTACTAAAAGTGCTCTATTTTCAACACACTAATTTTGCACTTAATGTACTAAAAAATAGTAATAAGTATATGTTAAGATGAACTTAATACCATCTAAGTGCACTCAACTGTGCTATTTTGAGACACCATGAAATTGAACTAAAATGTGTTTTAACATACTATATCTGTATTTTTAAAATATATATTTAGTTACAACTAGAAATACACTTGAACCCTAATTTTAAACATTTATAAATATTTTAAAGAATAATTTAAAGTATAATAGTATTATATAAAAAATATATACAAATTGTGAAAGAAGTGATATTCATTCAGCATGTTTAAAATTGGGGGCATCCACGGATTTTGACATACTTTAAACCAGGGTTTCTGCAGGTTTCACCAAGTTAAATGTAAGAATTTTTTAAACCATTATGAATGAAATTTTAGACTCATAAAGGGCTAAAGGCGAAGGAAATTTTCAAATGGCCCAGATGAAAAAGATTTTATTTGTCCTATCAAAAAATATTTAATTTAATACATTTAATAATACAATAATAAATGAATAATAACAAATTAAAATATTTTAGATATTTCTTAGCACAAAAAAATTATATTGTGTAAACACAAGCAAGCTTTACTTGTATCCACACACTTTTTTCCCAACATAAACTTTCTTTAAAATAAAAAAATGAACAAATGTTTAAACGTTTTAAAAACTATAATAAACTAAATCTCTGCACAACAATCTGTCCAGGTCGATGTCCTCAGCAGTAAATACATGGAGCACGTTTAAACAAATGTTATTATAAGGAAAATAATTAAACTATTATGATAAATAGAGTTAAAATAACCTTTTTGAATAAAAAGTTTAAAGTTTTATTGAGATTGTTGGTGATTGTATGGGTTTTGGCCAGATTGGGTAGCAAAACATGAACAAAGAAAAATTAAGGTCGTACTCACACTACTCAGCAAAATCCTCAGAGCAAAATTTACTCTGTTCAGAGAACATTTGGTCCCTCTCTAAATTGAGTAAAATTTACTCAGCAGCAGAGTTAAAGTTAATGAGACGATGATGGGGTTAATTAAGTGACGATTGAGCACTGATGATGAACACCTGCTGTTAATAAGCAGAAACAGGAGAGAAGCAGCAGCAGCTTTGCTCATTGATTACCTGATTGACTTTATTTCTGTCAGATGTTCACAGAAGTCCATATGAAATTTATTGAGAATTAACTGTTTTTGGTATTTACATTTTTAAAAAAAAACAACATGTTTTTGTTCCCCGATGTCACCATCATGGAGAAAAGTGGTAGATTTACTTGAGCTCTTTGACTCGATTTTTGGTCATGACTTTTCTTAGCTTGCTATGACAAGTATAAAGCGAGCCATTATGATCAGGTTGACTGATCTTGTATTGATTTTTACTCTTGATAAGAGTTACTGTATAAGAGATTATGTTTGACTTTGTAAATCATGTTTAAATGATGGTTTATCATGTAAGATACAAAATTCTGTGTTTTTCAAGTGAATGGACCTCAGCTGTGGTTTTATACATTTTTAAAACACATTGAGCATTTGAATCACTTTAGAGACACACACATCAATAATCAGCGTCTCTATCTCAACAGTGGTTAGAGATTTTCTATTTTTTTGGCTGCAGTGTCTGCTAACATTCATCCATAGTTCCCAGCATGCACTGTAGGAAAAAAAAAAACTCACCATAGTTGAGAAGCATACGCTGATTCATTATGTCTGTGTGTTTTGAGTGTTTCAGATGTTCAATGTGTTTTATGAGCTGATAAAAGTATTGCTGAGTTCTATTTTCTTGATACAGTGCTACTTTTGTGATAAAACACTATTCAGACTTAATAGGTCAAAACCAATTTTACTGATTTGACCAGTGACTAAATCAGCACAGAATCAATTATCCAGAGCACAATTACTCTCTTTATTCAATATTTGCCACAATACACTATCTGGCGAACAAAGAGAAACTAACATTAGAAATCGAGTCAGAGCCCAAGTAAAGCAACTACTGTTCTCCTCAATGGTGACAGCTTAAAACACAAAAAGTGGTGTTTTTATTGTTATTGTAAAAAATGACTTAGTTCTTAATAATATTACTATATGGAATTTTGTAGAGTGTGGCAGAAGTAAGGCCAAACAGGTTGTTAATAAGTAAAGCTGCTGTTTGTGGAGTTGCTTAATGATCCTCTGCTGAGATTTTGAGAGATTTGATGTGTTTTATTTCAGTTTATTTCATCTACGACTGTGACTGAAGTCAGTTGTAGTTTTGTGTTTCTCTTCTCTGTTTCTTCTTATTAGCAGCAGGTGTTCATCATCAGTGCTCAATCATCACTTAATTAACCCCTTTATCGTCTCATTAACTTTAACTCTGCTGCTGAGTAAATTTTACTCAATTTAGAGAGGGACCAAATGTTCTCTGAACTGAGTAAATTTTACTCTGAGGATTTTGCTGTGTATGTACAGTTACCTTGAATCGGGCCAAAGCACGCTTGTCCCCCCTCCCGTCTCCCCCGACGGCCCGCACTCACATTACATTCGGGCCTCGGCACGCTTTCGTCATCGATGACGCGCTGATCAGAAGCGATCTCGCTTAGCTCAGTGGAGATTTCTTTAATTATGTCGTTTAAGTCGTTTGATATGCGGTGACACGCAGTCAAATATTTCGCAGAACAGATCAGCCACTTTTGACGCTCATAAACAACCATAAAGTCCTCGTGCTGCAGGAATTAGGAGGTTTGCTGAAGGCGCAGCTGTCGTGCAGTGAGGGGTTTGCGTCTTAAAAGGGTCACGAAACCCCCTGTCTCAGCAGGGTGTTTTCACAACTCTGTTTTGAAAAAAGTCAGGAAAGTTGGGCGTGTCCAGCTCTGGGAGTGTGGGAGTGTCGGGGGAGGGAAAGAGGATAAGATTTTGCATAGAAGGGACGCGCTAAGTTTGACAGGAAAAACAAACACACAGAGGCTGATTTGTTACGGCGAATAAGAGAAAAAAATCCTCCGCATTTCTCAGTAACGTATGTACTCGGTAGGTAGCGTCAGAAAGCCGTGTGTGTATAGACTATCCTGTCACAAAATGCGGCGAAAATCCTGCACGACGGAAATAGTTTGTGTTTACATGTTTACACTCGGAGAGCAGCATTTAAACAAAGGGCACTGCACTGCAAACACTTACCAAATCTGTAGACAGACAATCAAACTGGAGCTGTGTCTTTTTATTAAAAGAAGACGAGCGGCATCGATCCGGATTTCACCATTTCCAGATGAGAAAAAGCTCTCGTGTAAAAATGTTCCTTACAAACGCGTTTCTGTTGCGTGTCGCGTGCACTGTAATCCACACGTGAGTCCAGCTGCTCTCCCATAAAGGGAAAATGAAAACAAAACCTTAGTTGCTACACACTAATAACACCTACGACTCTTGTCTTGAAATTCTTGTACTTTCACTTGTTTTGGCAACACAACGTGGCGTCTCTCTGCCGTCTGAACAGTGTAAACTGGTAAACAGTCTCCGGAGCTATCATGCATATTAATGAAGTTTTGCGTCATACACAATAGAGCGCGCTGATTGGTTTGAAGCACGTCTTCTCATGAATTAATACTGCGCACTCAGATACGTCAGAACGCCCTAGAAAAGACAGACAGCCACTGTACTGCTGGATTTACACCTAAGTATCTCATGGCCGTGACGTAGCTTCAAAAATTCGTTTCAAACCGGAAGAACGAATTTGCTCAAAATAACGCAAAAACAACCAATTTTCACTTTTTAGTGCAATATATGTGTCCTAATAGTGTTTATAGCAGCGTGGGACACATATATGACTGTCAACAGCTCAAAAAATGTGTTTTGGTGTTTCGTGACCCTTTAATAATCTACGACAGTTTGTGTTCATTGAACAGTACGAATGATTAATTAGTCCATATGAAACCCTTAAAAGTCACGCCTCGCTTTCAGTTTCAGGCTCGGGCGCGTTTTGCACTCACACTGCAAGCGTACCGCGCCTGAGCCCAAGTGAACCGCGCTCTGGCACACCTCTTCCAACCGGGCCAGGGCCGGCCAAGTGTACCGTGCCTGAGCCTGATTCAGAGCACTCACACTTCTCAAACGATCCGGGAAACGGGCCTGGGCACAGTTCGGATATCATAGTGTGAGTACGCCCTAAGACTTGTTTAAAAAAGATTTAAGACCTACAACACAATATTTCAGTAAATTTAATTTACCTTAAGAAGGTAGAGAAAATGGGAGACTAATAATACATAAAACAATGACAAAAGACATGAGAACAAGTGACGAAAGAAACTCATTCCTGTCTTTCAATGAGTGTTTATGTGCATTTAGGAGAACTAGGCAGCACACTCAGGGCTGCAAGATGGATTTAATTTAGTAATCTTCTTATTAAAATATATCTGAATGAGGATCAAATGACTGAGTTGGTCTTTGAGAATGAAAATTAACCTGTTTGTTCCTGCAGATCTTCCTGTTTGACTCTGAATGTTTCTTCAATCTTCACATCTTCACTCTCCTCTTTAATAAACGCCATCTTTATAACAGTGTGGAGATCAGTCGCTTCAGCAGGAGTTTTTCTCTGTGTTTGGACACTTTATCCTGTTTAAAATGAACAAAACAATAAAAATGTTCAGTTTAAATAAATAAAACAATGAACAGAAACAAAATAACTTCTCTTCAACACTTGCTTCAACAGTTTCTTTATATGAGAGTCATTAACACAAAGAAATCAGGTAAAAGAGTAAGTCTGAGCAAGAAACAATAGTCACAAATGAGCTGATTAAACTAGTAACGTTACTCCATTTCTTATATTTTATATATATATATATATATATATATATATATATATATATATATATATATATATATATATATATATATATAAAATGATAAATACTTAGAATGGACTGACATTATGCTATTTAATAATTTAAACCTTCATTAAAACACTTAGTACACACATTTCTGTTACTTTGTTCAAACAATAGCCCTCATTACTGTGAGTAAAATAATACTACGTTGATAAAGAGTTAAAATAATATTGTCAACAGCAGGTACATCATTTAGCATCGCGTGAAAAACCTGAAACTTTAATCAATCGGTTTATATTCATGTAAAAGCTTTAAAACAAACCTTTCTCCAGTCGAATCACAGCGCGAAAGCGGCACAGCCTTATGACGTCACACGCCACGCCAAAATAAAAGTCTTTTTTGTTTAGCTTTTTTTGCCACTTATTTCTGCAGTCATGACTTATTGATATATTTCTCCCTCGTTTTCCACTTTCTCACATACACAGACACACATATAGTCAGTATGAGTTGATCAAACCCTTTACTTCATTTTTAAGACCATTTTGAAAAACGTTTTAATCCACTAAGTGTTTAAAGCAGAAAATCCCAACATTCTACAAGGTATAACAAATAATCTGATGGGTGTTTTGATCTACAGACACATTCTGGAGACACAAAAGACTTATCTTAAGTCTTGAAAAGGGGGTAAAACATTTAAACAATTCATAAACAATTTAAATAATGACATTTAATATTAAATCTTGATTTTTAAACTTATTTTTTTTTTGTTTTAATAACAACCTGTTATATTTAAAACGTCTGCAGTTTTTTTATATACTAAACTGCTTTTATTAATAATTATATTTTTATTCAGTGCCACATTCATTTTAAATGTAAAAAGTGTTAAACAAAGTAATTATATCAGGCACAGTAGCCTACAACATTAAAAACACCACTGGGTGGGCCATCGGTTTGCCACTGGTGTCCCGATGGCGGTACACCCACGGCAACCCACTGGTGGCATGCCACCCAAAAAACGCCGGTGGGCCGACAGAATTTTTAGAATGAATTTGTGCCGCCCAAAAACGCTGGCGGTCCGCCAACTCATTGTTTGCTGGGATAGGTCCCCTTTAAGTAAAAAGTACCCATTACTACTAAATGTTTTAGTTTCCCTACTGGAAAATCCAGCTAATACCAGTTTAAGCTGGTAGCTGGTTCAAGCTGGTTATTAGCTGGTTCAAGCTGGTTTTAGCTGGTGGACCAGCTTGCCTGAGCTGGTGAACCAGCTTGGATTTGCTGGCTCAGCTGGTGGACCAGCTTGGATGAGCTGGTGGAGACCTGACTGAGCTGGTGGACCAGCTTGGATAAGCTGCTGGAGACCTGGCTGAGCTGGTGGACCAGCTAGGATGAGCTGGTGGAGACCAGGCTTAGCTAGTAGACCAGCTTGGATGAGCTGACTGAGCTGATGGAGCAGCTTGGATGAGGTGGTGGAGACCTGGCTTAGCTGGTGGACCAGCTTGGATGAGCTGATGGAGCAGCTTGGATGAGCTGGTGAAGACCTGGTTGAGCTGGTGCACCAGCTTGGATTAGCTAGCTGAGCTGGTGGACCAGCTTGGATGAGCTGACTGAGCTGATGGAGCAGCTTGGATGAGCTGGTGGAGACCTGGTTTAGCTGGTGGACCAGTTTGGATGAGCTGACTGAGCTGGTGAACCTGCAACTGCAATTGTTTTGATCTTTGAAAACACATTAATTATGTGTTTCTTATTATTATAATGGTTGTAAAACAATCCTCAGACATTTTAGACTATTGCAACAGGCATTTTAAATGTTTTAATGAAGTCAAATTAATGTTCCACATAGAAATCAATCTGATTGATTTAAGTAAGTACCCTTCAAAATTTTTTCTAAAAGCTGAATGGCGTGTATGTCTTTTTTGTTTGTTGGTTTTTTCTAGGTTGTTTTCTAAAGTGGTTGGAGGACAAGAATGTGGAGGAAGCGGAGATAAAGGCCAGAGCAGGAAAAATTGGCCGTTATCTAACAGAAAAAAAATTCAAGACATTAATAAGAAAAAAAAGTCAAAACAGTGATTTTTAACAGAGCCAGTTACTGTAAATGGTTTAATTAGTAGAGCAAATAGTATAGTAAATACTTGAAGTGGCATTTAATTGAATATTCATTTAAGTAATGTAATTAGTGTAATTCAGGTAATGTAAATTTTCTTTTAAAAATATCGTTTAATTAAGAATGTTTATTGACATAAAGCAAAATTACCACCAGAATGTCTGTGCATCATTTCTCAGCTAAGCATATACAGTATATTACATCTGGAAGCTGTTGTTAGCAAAAGAACAAAAAAAATATTATTCATCAACAAAGCATTAAATCTACCAATGAAAATAGATTATTAAATTTGCTATTGAAAACCATGCAACTACCAACATAAGCTGGAATTGGGTGTTCTCACCAGTTACCACCAGCTACGAAACGAGAGGGCAGATGAAAAGGAAATAAATATTAATGAAGAATATTAAACTATAAACTGCTATAAAGGGGGTTACATTTAATATATTTACATTATGGATATAGGATTTCTAATAACATGAGGCTGATATAAACACTTTTATTCATTATAAAACGATTTAAACTCATTTATAATGCATATAATTGTTAAACATGTAAATAATGTGTTTATAATATTCAGAGAAATCATTAAAAATATTTAGAATAATTATTAAATTCACATTAATCTGAAAAGATTGAACAAAAAGACATTTATAAGTGACACTTTCACAAATAATACAGAAGAGCAAGATTTATCAGTGTGACTGCTGAATTTCTGCAAAAACTGTCTGACAGGATCAAATCTGTGAATTATTTTAGTATTACTTTATTTGTTAAGAAACTCTTCTGTGGGACATTGACGACTACACTGTAAAAAAGTCTGTACAATCTACAGTGAAAACATGTTAAATGATTAACGGCTCATTTCTGTACAAAATACGGAAAATAGCTGTAACAGATCTAACCTTTGTTTTCGAGAAAGTAGGCAGAGTGTCTGAAATCTCACCATACACCCTCATTCACTAGTCCCTAAATCAGTTGATTAGTTTAGGCAGAGCGAACGACCACAAATGACTGAATTGATGAGCACCTGCAGCTAACAAGCACAATCACTGAAGGACAGAACAAGAAATAAAACTATACAGCCTTACACCAAACCAACTGAATTAAAACAGAGGATTAAACAACTCCACAAACAGCATTAGCAGCTTCACTGATTAAAGTTTGACTTCATTTCAATATTCTGCAAAGAATATTTGATAATTAACAGAGGTTTATATTTTTTATTGAAAATGTTTCATTTGACCTCACCATCATGGAGATCAGAGGCTGATTTAGTTCGGCTATTGAACCGTTGCTCTTTCATTTTAATATTTCTCTGGCTGTGATAACTGTGTTTCTAAAACTCATCAGTTATAGCAAGAAAAGCTGTGCGAACCTTTAAGTGCTTATTACAGAATAAATAATATATGTCACAAAAAAAAAAATAGCAAATTATTTTACTTATTTTATGTGATGTTATTTGGGACAATATTAAAGAATCCAGAAGGCTCAACAAACAATTATGAAGGAATTAATAACTCGAGTTTCATGCACAAAACCTTGAGAGCTCCAGCATCTTATTTAAGACACACAGACATCAAGAATCAGGATATGAACCTCAACCATGGTTGCTAAAAAAAATAGTAAAAAAGCTGCATAATTCATTCATGCCACAATGCATGCTGGGTAACAGCATAGTACAAAACTCATGCTGCAATGCATGCTGGGAGTTTTGTACTATGCTGGTACCCAGCATGCATTGCAACATGAATAAATTATGCAGCTTTATGGTCTTAAAATTTCTTTCTTTGCTTTTATTTTATTTTTGGGGGGTAATATTTCAGTACAGTGTTTTGAGTTGTTCTGGCTTGATTTTTATATGATATTTATTTTTTGTTTGTCACCATTATTGAGATTCAATGACTAATTGTTGATGTCTGTGTGTTTCTAAGTTCTGCCATAGATCAAACATTTTCATTGTGAATGCTGCATTTAGACCTGTTAAACAGGCATTGATTGCTGAAGCTTCAGTGGTTTCATTTACATGTGTTATTCAATTCTCACACAGAGCTAACATGATATAAGTACACACGAAGGGAAGGGTAATTTTGATGACATAGTTAAATTCTTCAAACTTGTTTTAATAATTTGTTTTGGCTCTTGATGCTGTACAAATAGTGTGATTAACAGTAATAATACTAGCAGCCAAAATAAAAACTAGATTTTAAATAAGAAGTTGAAGAGCCCAACTAAAGCAGACTCTGTCCTCCATCATGGTGACTTCAAATGAACAACAAACACTTTATTAAGAGCTTTTGTTCTTGTTCAATTAAATTAAATTCACCTTTATTTGTATAGCGCTTATACAATGTAGATTGTGTCAAGGCAGCTTCACATATAAGATTATAGTAAATTGAAACAGTGTCTGTCTCGTGACAGAAATAGTCAAAGTTCTGTAATAAGTGAACCTCCTGATGTTTGTGGAGTTGTTTAATGATGTTCTGCTGAGATCTTGATAAATTATATTTTTATTGTGTAAAAAATTATTTAGAGTTTTATTCTCAGTTGATTTCATCTTTGGTTTTGGCTGTAATTTGTGTTTTTCTTTTCTTCAGTGATTCTGCTTGTTAACAGTCGTTCATCAATAATTCAGAATCCTCCTTTAGTTAGACACTTAATTATCTCATTAACTTCATCACTGTCTGAGTGTTCAACCCTCTGTAGTGAGCACCCTACTGAAGATTTTGCTCTGTGATTTAAGGGGTTAAATGTGTTCAATGAAAAATACAGGCTGTGAAATGTATTTTTAACAGAAATATTCTGTAGATTGAATTTACAAATGTAAAATGTTAAAAACAGTAGATTACTGGCAACCACAGCTGCCAGTATTTTTTTTGTAAAATGAAGAAAAACAACAATGAAACCTTTTTGTGTCACCATTGTGGAGAATAGTAGCGGCTGTGTGCAAGTCCAAGATGAACTGGAAGTATCTGATGTTATGCTGCATCTTCTTTAATTTAAATGTAATGGTGTAGTTACTAATGCAGTGGAAATCTGTTTAATTCCAGTCACACATGAACACAATAATGCATTTAATGACTATTTAAGAAGTTTTTGTAGTGAACTGATGTGCAATGTTTCTCAATATCAATATGCTCAGATATATTACTTAGACATTTAAAATATTGCTTTTAATGCCAGTAAATGCCAATTAAATTATTTCTGCAAATAAAAATAATTAACTCAAAGGTTTTGTAAATTATCTTTGCATCAGTTAATGAATACATTTTTCTCTTGTAAAAAATACAACATATTTCTGTAAAAACAATTTTACAAAAAAAATCTGTATTTTTTACAAAAAAGTTCTGGCAACCATAACTGCCAGTATTTTTCCGTAAATTTTACAGAATTTTTTTACAGTGTAGTCCATGTATTTTTACAGCAACATACTGTAAAATAACAGTACATTGCTGGCAACTGCAGCTGCCAGTAACTTACCGTTTTTTTAACGGGACAATTTTTAACAGTGTAGCTCTTATTTGATCAGTTACTCTAGCTCTGGTCCTTCTTTGAGCACCACCACACATTCTAACTCCTCTCCCTGGTCCTTGTCCCACTCCTTTCCCTCTCCCTTGCTCCACTCCTCTCCATTGTCCTGGTACTCGTCTTCCTCTCCCTCATGCAGGCATTTTTACTTTCTTTCTTTCTTTCTTTCTTTCTTTCTTTCTTTCTTTCTTTTTTTCTTTTTTTTCTTTCTTTCTTTTTTCTTTCTTTCTTTCTTTCTTTCTTTGTTTGTGCTGCTTTATGTTTCCACGCAAGATCAGCCCAAAGAGTTCTCTTTTAGAACATATGATCATGTAATTGGAAAAACCTCAACACCTGAGTGTGGTTCCTAGATGGGAATCTGCTGTGATTTATATATTTGCATAACTGCAATAAGCTGTTTCGCATTGGCAATGGAATAAAACACAGCAAATATATTTGTATTTCAATTGACAATATGAACAGCTGTTCACTTTGACTTAAGCCTATATAAGTTCTGTTTAGAACATGATGTTATCTGTTCTGACATACTGTGTGAAAGCATTTGTAAATTTGACTATAACATGACATTGCTTTAGTCTTAGTTGAGCTTGTGTGTAAAAGAATTCAAGCATTTTAAATTAATGTTAACTGGATGCATTTTGTGTCAAAGCAACAAGAAATGTGTTAATTGTATAGCCTACAAAGACAGAAGTTAAGCTAGCCGTGTTAAGAGTTTAGTAAACTTGTTAAATGGACTGAAAAAACTGTCATAGCAATTGTAAAAAAAAAAAAAATTGTAAATAATGCAATAGTAATTCCTAAACAAAATGCAAAATAAAAATAATAACTAATAATTGCAATATTTAAAATGCTGTATACTATTTAAATGTCCTATATTTACTCCACATGTACTTTTTAAATTAAGATAATTAAACCAAATGTTAAACAAAGCCACCTGTTTTTATTAAACATTTGTTCTACAAATTTGATTAAAGCTCTGGTTTAGTCATACTCTGCAAATGCAGCCTGATCTCGTGAGGAAAATATTTATGTTTTGTCAGTTTTAGTAGCTAATTCATAGTTCAGATGTACAAAAATGTACGATTTTTAAAAAAGAGGCACTAAACTTCACTAAACCCAACCATCATTTGGTGATCAGCAAATCACACTAAAATGTACGATGGAGATAATACAAATTCATATGAATTAGCCACTAAATCAAAAAGTTAGAAATTGCCATGAGATATCGTTGGGAAATGACACTGAGCAGATATTTAGATGAATTCACATAAAGCTCAATTAAGAGATAAATCAAAACTGTTTAATTGTGAAATATTATTGCCATTTTAAATAACTGTCGTAGTCTTAGAAGATCATAAATGCATTGGATAATATTTAAGGTATGGCTAAATCAAAGGAAATGGCAATATGTGTGTGGCACATAATAAATGTGTTTGAGTTTCTGTGGTGTCTGAGCGCCATCTGCTGGTTGATGTCGGTAGCGGAAGAGTGTAGCTTCCAGTTTCACTTTCATTTTGAAATAAACAGCGTGAAAACGTTGTGCTAACCAGGCACGTGCAGAGGTGGGGGCTTTGGGTGCTTGAGCCCCTGCCCTTTTTTTCTCCTGGAGAGAAAGTGCCCTTTATTCCTGGGGATAATAATTATTTTTTAATACTACTAATAATATAATATATGTTAATGCATGTTCTATTTAAGGGCCGCTTTCCCTGTCAAACAATAAAAAAAAAAACGAAACTTTAAAGTATCTTGGTTTTAGTCTATCGCTCCAAGCGAGCCTCGAACCGATAATTTGGAAAGAAAAGCCACATGCGAGGCGAATGCTCTAACGAAGACTCTATTTACATTATTACTCTCGCCTCAAAAGTAAGGTGTCAACAGTGGAGTAACGTCTATCAGTGCCTATGCCAACTCCTGCATCCGCATTGCACGTGGACTGCATCTGGCTAATGTAATGGAGAAACGACAGCTGGATAGTGAAAAATATTGTCCTCTTGTTTTTGCAGTCACACAGAATATATAATGTCAATTGAAGCTATAAAACAAGTACATATAGGCTAGCTATATGGAAGTCAGTGGCCTACATTCTTCAAAATATTTTATTTTGTTCAACAGAAAAAAAAAAATCAAACAAATATATTAGATTGAAAAGGGATAGTTCACCCAAACATTTTAATTTACTCACCCTCAAGTGGTTCCATTTCTTTGTTTCTTTATTTTGTTGAACACTAATGAATAAAAGATTAAAAAAAGATATTTTAAAGAAAGCTATAAACTTGAAATCATCGACTTCCAAACTAGGAAAAACAAATACCATGAAAGTCAATGGTTACAGGTTTCCTGCTTTCTTCAAAATATTACTTTGTGTGTTCAACAGAAGAAAAAAAAAGTCAAATGGGTTTGGAACAAGTAAAAGGTGAGTAAATGGTGACAGAATTTTCAGTTTTGAATTAACTATCCTTTTAAGGGTGAGTATATGGTGAAATCTCCTTAATAATCTCATTATAATATATTTTATTTATTAAAGTACAATTTTTATTATTATTTAATAAAAAGGGCCTTTTTCCATTTGAGCCCCTGCCCCTTAAAAGGTCTCTGCACATCCCTGGTGCTAACAGAGCATATTGTAGGTTAGACACCTCAATGAGTCAATGTGTGCAAGAGTAAAGAACGAGATTTTCTTTAAAATATACGTTAAAGTTTATTCTTAAACCATCTGGAGTCGTTTTTAGTCACAGAAATGTACTTCCGCATTTGAAAAAAATCGCCAGACCGGAAGTGATGTCGGAAGAGGGGTATCGCTCATATAAACAGTATGAAGACAACTGCTCGCGGTGCGCGTTTTGATGCCGAGATAAGATATTCTGAAATATTAACACAAACGACGGACCACAGCCATACAATTATGAGCCTGTGGACAGACCAGTAGACAGAAAGTTTGAAAAACTTTTTTACTCCACTAAAAGACTAAGTGTTTAAAGCAGAAAATCCCAACATTCTAAAAGGCATAACAAATAATCTGATGGGTGTTTTGAGCTGAAACTTTACAGACACATTCTCGAGACACAAAGATCTTAAATCTTAAAATGGGGGTAAGATCAGTAGTGGGATGGTGCCTGTGAATAGACACTGCAGTGCAGCCTGAGCGACACAGAGAGACGCAGACTTTTTATTTGCACTTTTGTTTTTTGACTATTATAAACAAGTAACATAGTAAAAAAATCACTTAATAAATTATTTAATGCATGATTAGCCGGATGAAGTATACTATTGTCATTTTAAATAAACAACTCAAAGTGACACAAAATAAGGTGCTTCTGCTTTTTGACCACTGTCTTTTGGTGTAATATTTTGGTAAAATAAAATAAGGCACTGACATTAGTATGAACCTCTATATTATTTCTGTATAATATAAATATAGTAGTGAAATACAAACAAAAGTCTGCGTCTCTCTGTGTTGCTCAGGCTGCACTGCAGTGTCTATTCACAGGTGCGATCTAACTACTGATCAGCACAGGAGCTTTGACCTGCTCCGTCTCCGATCTGGGCCGGTTCACCCCTCCTTAGACAACCTGGTGGTCCCAAGCTCCCCCAGGAGCACCATATTGATACTGAACTTAGTGCGGACACCCGATCAACATAGTCCACTGCAGCCCAGAAGCCCTGAGCTCAAGCAATCCGCAGCCTCAGCCTCCCAGTAACTTGGATTACAGGCGCGCGCCACTGAACCCGGCAAGAACTGAGGGAATCAGAGCTGTGGAGAATCTGATCATCACAGCGACCTCTAGTGGAGGAAAACTCAATGATGAAGTAAAGTTGACTTTTTTTGCCTTATTTCATTGGACACATATAAACAGCAGTATGGTCCCAAATAAAAATAAAAAAAACACAATATTATAGTAATTTGTAGTAAATACTATAGTGTTTTTAAACACTACTGTCAATTTGAGTCTGGATTATGATTTATCATTTGCGCATGTTTCTGAGGCCTGTGACTGTATGAGGATTTTAAAAGCATTCAGGTCTAATAAATTGCACAATTTGTCCCTTTAATAACAAACTATTTTATTTAGTTGCACACCCATTATAAACTAATCACCCATTCTGGAATACGTTTTCTACAGCTCTATATTTTATGATCCAATACACCACTGTTCCTGTAGTAAAAAGTATACTACACTAAACTAAAGTGTATACTAAAGTACCCTACAGTATTTCATTTTTATCAATTAATAGTTAAAACCCCGGTATGCTGTAGCATTCATAAACTAAGAGTTCTAAATACTACTGGTCACATTACTGTTGTGTGCAAATTATTTTCTGTCTGATAAAATCTGTAAATAATAATGAAAATTATAGCAAATCAGAACAATTAAAGTGACAGTTCACCCAAAAATGTCAATTTATACTTTTCATAGTCCGCATTTTAGCATTAACTATCAGTTTAAGATTGTGTTCGTACAGTAAACCTCTGAAACAGTAAATATTAACTGAAAGGTTGGTGGTTCAAGCCCATCCAGGGATGAAGCAAGCTTTTCGCCGCCTTGCAACGGCTAACATGCGCACTGGGCGTAGATCCTCGGCCACGTGCTCTGTATAGCATTGTATAGCTTGTATTGGCCAATTATTTTTATTCTAGTTGGCTTAAAAACACTATCAAAATTTACACAGATGGGGAAGGTACTGATGAAAACAGTGACTAGCCTTGAAAAAGTTTTAGCAGCAGCCTGGCTAGCTCAGTTGGTTGAGCATGACACTCTTAATCTCAGGGTCGTGGGTTTGAGCCCCACGTTGGGTGTTTCTGTTACCTTTCTTTCTCTCTTTCTAGCAGCTTTCGGTTGGCTGTTCATTTGTATTCATTCAGTAGACCCTTTGAAACAAACTTCAGCGTTTCTACCTCTGCAGGTAGACTTTCTGCAAGTCTCTGTGGTGCAATCGGTTTGAGCATTTGGCTGCTAACCGAAAGGTTAGTGATTTGAACCCACCCAGGGACGGAATAAGCTTTTCGCTGCCTTGTAACGGCTTACACGCGCACTGGGCATAGATCCTCGGCCATGTGCTCTGTATCGCGTTACAAGATGACATCAGGATTTAGCAGAAGATTGTTCTTTGCTGCTTGTATTGGCCAATTATTTTTATTCTAGTTGGCTTAAAAACACTATCAAAATTTACACAGATAGGGAAGGTACTGATGAAAACAGTGACTAGCCTTTAACTAGTTTCAATAGCAGGCTGGCTATCTCAGTCGGTAAAGCATGAGACTCTTAATCTCAGGGTAGTAGGTTTGAGCCCCACGTTGGGCGTTTATATTACCTTTCTCTCTCTCTTTCCAGCAGCTTTCGGTTGACTGTTCAGTTGAATTCATTCAGTAGACCCTTTGAGACAAACTTCAGCGTTTCTACCTCTGTAGGTGGACTTTCTGCAAGTCTCTGTGGCGCAATCGGCTGTTAACCGAAAGGTTGGTGGTTTGAGCCCACCCAGGGACATAATAAGCTTTTCGCCGCCTTGCAATGGCTAACACGTGCACTAGGCGTGAATCCTCGGCCACGTGCTCTGTATAGCGTTACAAGATGACATCAGGATTTAGCATAAGATCGGTTAGCGCGTTCGGCTGTTAGCCGAAAGGTTGGTGGTTCGAGCCCACCCAGGGACGAAGTAAGCTTTTCGCTGCCTTGCAATGGCTAACACGCGCACTGGGCGTAAATCCTCGGCCATGTGCTCTGTATAGCGTTACAAGATGACATCAGGATTTAGCGGAAGATTGTTGTCCACTGCTTGTTTTGGCCAATTATTTCTATTCTAGTTGGCTTAAAAACACTATAAAAATTTACACAGGTAGGGAAGGTACTGATGAAAACAGTGACTATCCTTTAATTAGTTTCTATAGCAGCCTGGCTAGCTCAGTCAGTAGAGCATGAGACTCTTAATCTCAGGGTCGTGGGTTCGAGCCCCATGTTGGGAGTTTATATTACCTTTCCAGCAGCTTTCGGTTGGCTGTTCAGTTGTATTCATTCAGTAGACCCTTTGAGACAAACTTCAGCGTTTCTACCTCTGTAAGTGGACTTTCTGCAAGTCTCTGTGGCGCAATTGGTTAGCGCGTTTGGCTGTTAACTGAAAGGTTGGTTGTTCGAGCCCACCCAGGGACGAAATAAGTTTTTCGCTGCCTTGCAATGGCTAACACGCGCACTGGGCGTAGATCCTCGGCCACGTGCTCTGTATAGCGTTACAAGATGACATCAGGATTTAGCAGAAGATTGTTCTCCGTTGCTTGTATTGGCCAATTATTTTTATTCTAGTTGGCTTAAAAACACTATCAAAATTTACACAGGTAGGCAAGGTACTGATGAAAACAGTGACTAGCCTTGAATGAGTTTCTATAGCAGCCTGGCTAGCTCAGTCGGTAGAGCATGAGACTCTTAATCTCAGGGTCGTGAGTTCGAGCCCCACGATCAGTGTTTATATTACGTTTCCAGCAGCTTTCGGTTGGCTGTTCAGTTGTATTCATTCAGTAGACCCTTTGAGACAAACTTCAGCTTTTCTACCTCTGCAGGTAGACTTTCTGCAAGTCTCTGTGGCGCCATCGGTTAGCGCGTTCGGCTGTTAATCAAGTAATCAATTAAATTTCAGTTTCTTATCCATCATTCATTCATGCAGTGAATAAGAGTCATTAACATACTGAGTTACATATTCATTCATCAGTTTACTCCTGCTGAGATACTAACTGTGGTGTCAGATGCAGTTGTGACCACCAGTGCTTTCAACATCTGTGAGACTCAACAGAATCTCACACAATATGTGGCATGCATTGATAGACTGTTTCAGCTTTAGCAGCACATTATGCTGAGCTACACACTAACACTAAGGTGAACAGTGTTATGAACTACAGCAACAACACCACAGATTAAAAATTGCAGTTCTTTAACCTGGTCTAAGGACTAAAAAGCTGTATAATATTAAGGATAAAGAGCAAACTAAAATCACTTTGCACTCTCACTGATTGAGGCCACATCTGCACCTGACTGCAGACTGGCTGCGCTCGAAACCGCATACTCAATGAGTAGGTACTCAATTTCAATAAGTACTTACTTATGAATAGGATCGTACCTCATCCGCCATGTTTACGATATTACGTGACTGACGTTAGAAGCGCAACAACTTTAAAGAAATTGCAGGTTTAATGAATCTTAATTTCAAATAATTTATTTAATTTAAAAAAAGTTCACATGAATTTGTTGTTGTCTTTATTGTTTGTATAACATTTTTCATCCACAAGTAACCTGCTTAAATCTCGTTTGTTTTCCTGACTTGTTTGATTATTCAACACAGATATATTTAACCTTCTCATTGTGCATCTGTATGCATATAATCTCTTATAACACAAGAAACCCATTACATCACGTAATTTTTGTAAATTGTAAACGATACAAGCATGTTTTCCAGAGCCTGTACAAATTATAAGTTCTTTAATTATTACAGTTTTTCCCACTTGTTTACACACAATTACTTGTACTTCAGACACAATGACTACAACATGTAACTGATGCACCAACCCCCTGAACCAATTCTGCTAAACTACAAGCACAATTCCTGCTTTACACTCAAATTGCAGATTTAAAACACACTTTTTTCAAAACACTACACACAATTCTCTGCTTTTGGCACAATTTTCATGCAGAGAATGTCTTGTATTCACAAGGAACACACTGTCATTAAAAATTGTAAAGTCAGTTGTCCTACTTTACATACTAACTCATCACATAGGTAAACACCGGTCACACATAATCACAGTTTAGAAATCAGAGCTCATCTCATATTCTCCATTTCTCAATCCTATTGAGGAATTTTTTTCTGCCTGGGGACGAAAAGTGTATGACCGAAATCCACACTTTTTTATTTATTTATTTATTTATTTTTTACTGTAACTGTATTCTGTAAATACTTTGGTTGATGGCATATATAGACCACATTATGTGCAACTTTGTGTTGGTTGGAATGTACACTGTTTTTGTGGGAAAAATACAGTAAAATATATTTGGTACTGTGAATTTGTGTGTTTTGTATAAAAACAATATTCTGAAATATTTTACAATGCACTTCTGTAGGCCTATGTACTGTCTGCAGTAATTGTAACACCAAACAAAAAAAGGCTCACAGGAAGTCATTACGTATACAGTACGTAATTTACGTTTTTCACAATTGTTTACACACAATTTCTTGTACTTCAGACACAATGACTACAACATGTAACTTATGCACCAACCCCCTGAACCAATTCTGCTAAACTCCAAGCACAATTCCTGCTTTACACTCAAATTGCAGATTTAAAACACACTTTTTTCATAACACTACACACAATTCTCTGCATTTGGCACAATTTTAATGCAGAAAATCTCTTGTTTTCACAAGGAACACACTGTCATTCAAAACTGTACAGTCAGTTGTCCTACTTTGCATAATAACTCATCACACAGGTAAACACCGGTCACACATAATTGTAATTTAGAAATCAGAGCTCATCTCATATTCTCCATTTCTCAATCCTATTTAGGAATTTTTTTCTGCTTTGGGATGGACAGTGAATGACCGAAATCCACACTTTTATTTATTTATTTATTTTTTTCTTTTTTACTGTAACTGTATTCTGTAAATACTTCTGTTGATGGCATATATAGACCACATTATGTGCAACTTTGTGTTGGTTGGGATGAACACTGTGTACACTGTTTTTGTGGGAAAAATACAGTCAAATATATTTGGTACTGTGAATTTGTGTGTTTTGTATAAAAACAATATTCTGAAATATTTTACAATCCACTTCTGTAGGCCTATGTACTGTCTGCAGTAAGTGTTACACTGAACAAAAAACACAGTCTCACAGTAAGTCATTATGATAAATGGAGAAATGCTCATAGTGTTTTACACTAAGCATATCAGTGGTCAAATTGTTCTTATAAATGTCTATTCATGCGATGGTTTGTGTGTGTCATTTGAAAACAAAACACCATTTTGAGAAGGAAGTACATTGTTTTGAATGTAAAGTTTCATTTTGCACGAGAATTGAAGGGTTTTGCCCAATGTGTGTGTGATTTGTGTGTAGAGTTCTGACAATATGAGACTTGCATTCAGAAAATGTGTGTAAACAATTGTGAAAAACTGTAAATTCGCCGACTCCCTCTGTCATATCTGCGTAGCCATCCGAGCCTTTCTCATAGTATCTTCAGAAACTAGCCCATGTATGGTGCGCTGTAGCCTTGAAAAAAGACGCGCGCTGCAGCACGCAGGCGCGCAATGAGGAAAAATTGACTGCATCAAAAAGGCGCACATATTATTGCGCAATGACAAGAAATTATAAAGATCACGCCACCAAACCCATAAAAACGAAAGTAACGACATTGGTTTTAAAAATGTAAGGAGTAGAAAGTACAGATATTTGTGTAAAAATGTAAGAAGTAAAAGTAAAAAGTTGTCAGAAAAATAAGTAGTGGAGTAAAGTACTGATACCAAAAAAATATACTTAAGTACAGTAATGAAGTATTTGTACTTCGTTACTTCCCATCTCTGTTTAAAAATGACCTGTACAAACATTCGTTCACTTGCCCCTTAACCCAGAGAGTGAAGTATGGAAACCACCCTCTAATAAGTGTCATTTATTGTTTGCATGCACAAGGACAAATCATTTACCCCGAATAAATGCCTCGTTCACTGGGATGCCTCGGTGTAAAGGAGACTTCTTAGCACAGGTCACTAACTCTTCAGCTGCCCAGCACATCAGGGGTGTTTTGTAGCAGAGTGGCGCAGCGGAAATGTGCTGGGCCCATAACCCAGAGGTCGATGGATCGAAACCATCCTCTGCTAAGACAGCTTCTTTATAGGTACAGTTCCTACTTGGGTGCTTTGTCAATGCCGCTATTTTTTTCTTATTTTACCTAATCTCATCTATGAAAGAGGAGCTGAGAGTGCTTGTTCAAAGCCTGGATATTTCAATTCTTTTGCCAATTGAGCAAAACCTCTTGCAAGCTGGAACTGTGTGCAATTGAAAACATTTTAGCAGAGGAAGGCTTTGATCCATCGACCTCTGGGTAATGGGCCCAGCACGCTTCCGCTGCGCCACTCTGCTGCGGACCATACCTACTGGCACTCGAACTCAAAGCCCGTGGCTTAGATCGTCAGTGCATAATCCACCAGGCCACCGTAGAAGGACAAGCAAGTTATTGGGCAGGTGGAGAGTTAGTGACTTGTCCCAATACTTCTCCTTCACAATGAGGCGACCCAGTGAACGAGGCACTTAATCTGGGTTAACACGCATACGCATTTCTGTAGAAGGACTATTTTGACTTCATTTATAAACCTTGATGCTGTATTTGCAAGATCGAGATTACTTTGGTTTTCACTGTTGAACTACAAAATTTTAATAAAGGCTTTATTCTCATGCCTGCAAATAAGCAAAACCTCCCTTAGCAGAGGATGGTTTCGATCCATCGACCTCTGGGTTATGGGCCCAGCACGCTTCCGCTGCGCCACTCTGCTTGCGAATACATCTTTTGCTCGTTTGTCGATCATTTAAAAATGACCTTTTCAAACATTCGTTCACTTGCCCCTTAACCCAGAGGGTGAAGTATGGAAACCACCATCTATTAGGTGTCATTTATTGTTTGCATACACAAGGACAAATCATTTAACCCAGAATAAATGCCTCGTTCACTGGGATGCCTCGGTGTAAAGGAGACTTCTTGGCACAGGCCACTAACTCTTCAGCTGCCCAGCACAATGTGTGTCCTGCCCCAGTGGCCTAATGGATAAGCCACTGGCCTCCTAAGCCACGGATTGTGGGTTCGAGTCCCATCTGGGGTGCTTTGTAGCAGAGTGGCGCAGCGGAAGTGTGCTGGGCCCATAACCCAGAGGTCGATGGATCGAAACCATCCTCTGCTAAGACAGCATCTTTATAGGTACAGTTCCTACTTTGGGTGCTTTGTCAAAGCTGCTATTTTTTTCTTATTTTACCTAATCTCATCTATGAAAGAGGAGCTGAGAGTGCTTGTTCAAAGTCTGGATATTTCAATTCTTTTGCCAACTGAGCAAAACCTCTTGCAAGCTGGAACTGTGTGTGCAATTGAAAACATTTTAGCAGAGGATGGTTTCGATTCATCGACCTCTGGGTAAAGGCCCAGCACGCTTCCGCTGCGCCACTCTGCTGCGGACACTCGAACTCAAAGCCCGTGGCTTAGATTGTCAGTGCATAATCCACCAGGCCACCGTAGAAGGACAAGCAAGTTATTGGGCAGCTGGAGAGTTAGTGACTTGTCCCAATACTTCTCCTTCACAATGAGGCGACCCAGTGAACGAGGCACTTAATCTGGGTTAACACGCATACGCATTTCTGTAGAAGGACTATTTTGACTTCATTTATAAACCTTGATGCTGTATTTGCAAGATCGAGATTACTTTGGTTTTCACTGTTGAACTACAAAATTTTAATAAAGGCTTTGTTCTCATGCCTGCAAATAAGCAAAACCTCCCTTAGCAGAGGATGGTTTCGATCCATCGACCTCTGGGTTATGGGCCCAGCACGCTTCCGCTGCGCCACTCTGCTTGCGAATATGTCTTTTGCTCATTTGTCAATCATTTAAAAATGACCTTTTCAAACATTCGTTCACTTGCCCCTTAACCCAGAGGGTGAAGTATGGAAACCACCATCTATTAGGTGTCATTTATTGTTTGCATGCACAAGGACAAATCATTTAACCCAGAATAAATGCCTCGTTCACTGGGATGCCTCGGTGTAAAGGAGACTTCTTGGCACAGGCCACTAACTCTTCAGCTGCCCAGCACATTGTGTGTCCTGCCCCAGTGGCCTAATGGATAAGGCACTGGCCTCCTAAGCCAGGGATTATGGGTTCGAGTCCCATCTGGGGTGGTTTGTAGCAGAGTGGTGCAGCGGAAGCGTGCTGGGCCCATAACCCAGAGGTCGATGGATCGAAACCATCCTCTGCTAAGACAGCTTCTTTATAGGTACAGTTCCTACTTGGGTGCTTTGTCAAAGCCGCTATTTTTTTATTATTTTACCTAATCTCATCTATGAAAGAGGAGCTGAGAGTGCTTGTTCAAAGCCTGGATATTTCAATTCTTTTGCCAATTGAGCAAAACCTCTTGCAAGCTGGAACTGTGTGCAATTGAAAACGTTTTAGCAGAGGAAGGCTTTGATCCATCGACCTCTGGGTAATGGGCCCAGCACGCTTCCGCTGTGCCACTCTGCTGCGGACCATACCTGCTGGCACTCGAACTCAAAGCCCGTGGCTTAGATTGTCAGTGCATAATCCACCAGGCCACCGTAGAAGGACAAGCAAGTTATTGGGCAGCTGGAGAGTTATTAGGTGCGTTCGACTTCATGCAGCGCTGCGCAGATCGATCAAAGTCTGTCTTAAAGTGGTGCATGCTGGTTAGAAATTTTGTCCGGACTGATGCTGCGCTGACGCCATGTGACTGTCACATGTGGCATCAAAGTACCGCAACAGCACTCCGAGATCAGACGATTGACTCAGCCCGCGCAGCACCTGAACAGCGGCTGCTGGAGCTGCGATGACATCACTGATGTTACACGATTGGCTGAGTTCACAGCATGACAACAACCACGTGTGTTTCGGGTTTATTATTGGAGAAATTCCGATTCACAAATTTCAAAACAAACAATTCACTTTTCATACCCCTTCTATCTTGTACACATCATGCTTATTAAAAGACTACAAATATTTTACTGCACCATCATCTTTTGTTAAATAATTTGTTCATAATGTCTAGATTGTTTGAACAGGTTTATTCAGCCTTTTTTATACAGACTACTGTATTATACATTTTAGTAAATAACCAAATATTAACTCAAATAAGTCTTACAGACTTATAATAAAATAATTATCATCGTTGATCCTGACACCCCTATAAAGATTTCTTAACAAATTAAGTAAAAAATATTTTATTAAATATAAAACTGTATGATTCTTAAATATTTTATTTCCTGTTAAGCCGTTTATGCAGAAATGTTAAAAGTGACATTGATGTACCTGCTCTTTCTGGGTATTTTCTATTTAGTGTAGCTCATTTATTGTGGTCCTTTTGTTCAATCTCTATGGATTAAAGTGCTTTTTAAAAAATGCTTTTAATTATCCAAAATAATCATTGTTTAAGACTTAATCAAAACACCGTGTTTTGGGTTTTACACTAATATATATTGGAAAGTTTTATATCTATAAATGTAAATAAATGTAAACCCTTTTTTAGCATATTCAAACAAGCTCTGGAACAGTATTGACATACTATTCAACATCTAGTAGCCCAAAGTCTGATGCTTAAACTCCAAGAATTTGTGCTTATTGTTTTGTTTAATAGGCCTATTTGTGGATATTTAATTCCTTTTTATGTGCTCTCTCGTTTTCCCCTTATTTCTCATGTGTTTGTTATATAAGCTACTTTTAATTCATAATTCCCTTGTTTAAAATGAACTATAGTTTGTAGAGACTGTATTCTGTTTTATTTGTACTGTAAATCTTTTGTTGTTGTTGCAATAAATAAGCAAATAAATGAATGATCCCGCCATGTGATCGGTCATCATGACAGCAGCAACTTCGAGCTCCGAAGTGTCCGGCTTGACGGCTCCGTTTTCAACTCCGCCCCCGCCTGCGCACGGCTAATCTCGTTGGTCACCGGCTGCAGCTGTGCTTCATGTTGAACGCACCTAGTGACTTGTCCCAATACTTCTACTTCACAATGAGGCGACCCAGTGAACGAGGCACTTAATCTGGGTTAACACGCATACGCATTTCTGTAGAAGGACTATTTGACTTCACTTATAAACCTTGATGCTGTATTTGCAAGATCGAGATTACTTTGGTTTTCACTGTTGAACTACAAAATTTTAATAAAGGCTTTATTCTCATGCCTGCAAATAAGCAAAACCTCCCTTAGCAGAGGATGGTTTCGATCCATCGACCTCTGGGTTATGGGCCCAGCACGCTTCCGCTGCGCCACTCTGCTTGCGAATACGTCTTTTGCTCATTTGTCGATCATTTAAAAATGACCTTTTCAAACATTCGTTCACTTCCCCCTTAACCCAGAGGTTGAAGTATGGAAACCACCATCTATTAGGTGTCATTTATTGTTTGCATGCACAAGGACAAATCATTTAACCCAGAAAAAATGCCTCGTTCACTGGGATGCCTCGGTGTAAAGGAGGCTTCTTGGCACAGGCCACTAACTCTTCAGCTGCCCAGCACAACGTGTGTCCTGCCCCAGTGGCCTAATGGATAAGGCACTGGCCTCCTAAGCCAGGGATTGTGGGTTCGAGTCCCATCTGGGGTGCTTTGTAGCAGAGTGGCGCAGCGGAAGCGTGCTGGGCCCATAACCCAGAGGTCGATGGATCGAAACCATCCTCTGCTAAGACAGCTTCTTTATAGGTACAGTTCCTACTTGGGTGCTTTGTCAATGCCGCTATTTTTTTCTTATTTTACCTAATCTCATCTATGAAAGAGGAGCTGAGAGTGCTTGTTCAAAGCCTGGATATTTCAATTCTTTTTCCAATTGAGCAAAACCTCTTGCAAGCTGGAACTGTGTGCAATTGAAAACGTTTCAGCAGAGGAAGGCTTTGATCCATCGACCTCTGGGTAATGGGCCCAGCACGCTTCCGCTGCGCCACTCTGCTGCGGACCGCACCTGCTGGCACTCGAACTCAAAGCCCGTGGCTTAGATCGTCAGTGCATAATCCACCAGGCCACCGTAGAAGGACAAGCAAGTTATTGGGCAGCTGGAGAGTTAGTGACTTGTCCCAATACTTCTCCTTCACAATGAGGCGACCCAGTGAACGAGGCACTTAATCTGGGTTAACACGCATATGCATTTCTGTAGAAGGACTATTTTGACTTCATTTATAAACCTTGATGCTGTATTTGCAAGATCGAGATTACTTTGGTTTTCACTGTTGAACTACAAAATTTTAATAAAGGCTTTATTCTCATGCCTGCAAATAAGCAAAACCTCCCTTAGCAGAGGATGGTTTCGATCCATCGACCTCTGGGTTATGGGCCCAGCACGCTTCCGCTGCGCCACTCTGCTTGCGAATACATCTTTTGCTCATTTGTCGATCATTTAAAAATGACCTTTTCAAACATTCGTTCACTTGCCCCTTAACCCAGAGTGTGAAGTATGGAAACCACCATCTAATAAGTGTCATTTATTGTTTGCATGCACAAGGACAAATCATTTAACCCAGAATAAATGCCTCGTTCACTGGGATGCCTCGGTGTAAAGGAGACTTCTTGGCACAGGCCACTAACTCTTCAGCTGCCCAGCACAATGTGTGTCCTGCCCCAGTGGCCTAATGGATAAGGCACTGGCCTCCTAAGCCAGGGATTGTGGGTTCAAGTCCCATCTGGGGTGGTTTGTAGCAGAGTGGTGCCGCGGAAGTGTGCTGGGCCCATAACCCAGAGGTCAATGTATCGAAACCATCCTCCGCAAGACAGCTTCTTTATAGGTACAGTTCCTACTTGGGTGCTTTGTCAAAGCTGCTGGTTTTATCTTATTTTACCTAATCTCATCTATGAAAGAGGAGCTGAGAGTGCTTGTTCAAAGCCTGGATATTTCAATTCTTTTGCCAATTGAGCGAAACGTCTTGCAAGCTGGAACTGTGTGTGCAATTGAAAACATTTTAGCAGAGGATGGTTTCGATCCATCGACCTCTGGGTTATGGGCCCAGCACGCCTTCGCTTTTTTTTTTTGTTTGTTTGTTTTTTATTAAAGAGTATTCATACAATTTTACACATATTTACAGATATAATTGAGTTTAATATAAGTTCATTGTCGGATGGTACTTGTTGCAGGTTTCTTTCAGTCCTTTAAAAAAGATAAGTCCAGTTCACAGTTCTTTAAAATCTCACAGACATCAACTGTAAAAACATTTTTAAAAACATCAACATTTTTTTCATGAGTAAAATAATAAAACAAACATTGCACATACTTTTCAAATTTTCTTTTAAAAATGTTCCATACATTCAATAGTACTTTTTCCGTCCTCATTACAATCCTTCTTTCCCATATTGCGCTTTTCATCAACGTTATTAGCAAATTAATTAGCTTTTTGTTTTTACATGTACATTCATTTCCCATTCCAAGCATTAAAACCTTATTCCAATCCGTCTCTTCCTCCCCTCTTAAAATTGAAATAATTTCTTTACATTTTTCTTTAAAATCATCCAACTGTTTGCAATTTAAAAACAGATGTAAAAACCCTTCATCATCTTCGTTACACACTTTACATCTTGTTCCATCCCAATTTTGTTTTAAACAGCATCAGTAAAAATCACTCTGTGTCTAATAAAAAATTCCAAATTGGCCAGTTTTGTTTGTATAAAAATACCTCTCATGTTTCCCCATATTTTGCTCTCATTTGTAATCTCGTATTTTTGCATCCAGTATTCATTTGCCACAGGTTTTTAAAAACTGCGTCCCTAAAAACACAATAAAAACTTTTCACAATACATTCCTTAAAAATTATTCAATTTCTCTCCTGTTCTCACATATACTTCCATTCTTTCAATGTCATCTTCTTTATTTTCAATTGTTTGAATCCATCCTTGAGGAATTGCAGCTTTAATTATTTCATACTTCTTCTTTATTTCTTGACTGCTATATTCTTCCTTTGCTTCTTCCATGGCATCAAGGACACATTGTACCGGTAAAAATCCTTCTTTAACCTCATATAAAATGTCTCTTACTTTGACTATTCCTGCCTCCCACCATTTCTTTAAAAAAATCTCCCTCCCTTGATTTAAAATGCAGTTGTTTAAGAAAAGAGGCTGATTTAAAATGTTCTCTCTCCCTAGAGGTTTAAAATGTACACTCTTTAAAAATTTGCCCCATGCTCTCAACAATTCTTTATAAAAATCTGGCACCCCCTCGGCCATCCAGTTTCTTGTTTTCATGCATAAAATACTGTCTCCCAAATTAAAATTACCACATTTATTTAAAAAATATCCCATAGTTCCCTTCCATGTTGCTTCATTTTCTTGGTCCAAGTACTTTTTTATTATTTTGACTCTCAAACTATTTTTTCTCTGTTCCACGTCCATCAAGCCCAGTCCTCCCTTATCCACTTCCCCTATTAATGTATCATGTGCTATTTTTGGTGGTTTCCCCTTCCATAAAAAATCTAAAAAACATTTTTTCAGCCTTTTTTCCACCCACATCGGCATTCCAGACACATATAAGTTATACCATAACTTTGACACCATTAAAACATTTAACAGTAAAACCTTCCCTTTTAATGTTAATGTCCTCATTTTCCAGAATATTAGTCTTCTCTCAATCCCTCCAAGCACTTCCTCCTACATTGTATCATCTGCTTTCTTTTCATCCTTCCCCATTAAAACTCCTAAAATCTTGATTTCTTTGGTTTCTTTAAAAGTGAACATCTCTGCTAAATTCACTACCCCTCCAAATCTCATGTATTCTGTTTTACTTTCATTTATTTTTGCTCCTGATCCTCGACAGTATTTTTGCACTATTTGCATCGCTTTCTTTACACTCTCAATATCTTTAATTAAAAGTGTCGTATCATCTGCATATTGAAATATTTTCGTTTTTTGTCCTTCCATTCCTATTCCCTTTATCTCCTCATCTTGTTTTATCAGTAATCCCAAGGGTTCTGCCACTAATGAATATAAAAGTGCTGATAGCGGACACCCTTGTCTGATCGATCTTGTGATGTTCACATCTTTTGTTAAAAAACCATTACATTTATTTTTCGTTGTTGCCCCTTTGTATAAAATTTTAATCCATTTTTTAAAATTCTCCCCAAATCCAAAACTCTTTAAAATGTCAAATAAGAAACAGTGCTCAACTCTGTCGAATGTCTTTTCAAAATCCAAGCTAATTAAAAACCCTCTTTCTTTCTTTTCCTTCATGTATCTTATTGTGTCTTTAATGCTAATTGTTGTGTCCGCTATATCTCTTCCTTTTACTCCGTATACCTGGTTTGTTTTTATTATACTTGGCATTACTTCTTTAAGTCTGTTGGCTAAAACTTTAGATAAAATTTTTAAATCTGTATTAAGCATTGTTATTGGTCTGTAATTCTTTAAATCTGTTTTTTCTCCTTTCCTTTTATATATCAGTTTCATCAATCCCATTCCCATTCTTACATTTAGTTCTCCTTCCTTAAAAATCTCCTCATATACCTCTTTTAAAATTCCGGTTAATATATCTTTAAAAACTATATAAAACTCATTCCCCAACCCATCTATTCCTGGACTTTTATTTTTATTTAACTCGTTTATTGCTCTTTTTATTTCTTCCTCATTTATTCCTTCATCACATTCCTTTTTTCTGTCTCTCCTACTGTTGTTTTTATTTGTTTTAATAAGTCTGCTTTGTCCTCCTCTATCACACCTTCTGCACTAAATAATTCGTCAGAATAATTTTTAACTTCTTCCATTATTTCCTCATTTGGTCTATAACTACCCCATCATCTCTTCTTAATTCTTTAAATGTTTTGGCTTTCCCCCGACTTTTTTCCAAGTTAAAGAAAAACTTTGTACACTTTTCTCCATCCACTGTATATTTGGCTTTACTTCTTAATCTTGCCCCTTCATATTTTTTTTCTTCTATGTCTTTTAATATTCCTTCAAGTTCTTTAATTTTGTGTATATCTTTCTCATTCTTATTTAATTCCGTCTCTAATTGTTGCTTTGCATCTCTCTCCTTCTTTCTCCTGATTTTCTGTATTAGTTTGCAGTAATTTATCGTATATTTTTTATTAGATATTTAACACTTTCCCACCACAATCTTTTATCCTCTGTGTATATTTCGTTCTTCTTTTCTTCTTCTATTATTCTTTGAATATTTAAAATATAGTCTTCATTTTTTAAAACATCTGTATTTAAAATCCACACTCCTGGCCCTCTTTTCACTTTACTCCAGTCTAATTGCATAAAAATTGGTTTGTGGTCACTTAAACTAGTCTCCTCATATTTAATATTTCCAATAAAATCCTCAACATTCCTTGTGCACAAAATAAAATCAATTCTTGTTTTACACATAAAATTCCCCACTAACTGTCTTCTTGAGTACTCTTTCTTTTTTTCGTTTCTTTCTCTCCAAAATCAATCATATTGTTTTCTTCCATTAATAATTTCAGTTCTCTTCTTCCTTTGTCTATTTTAAAAACCATTCCCTCTCCCATTTCCAATTTGCTAAAAACAGTGTTCAAATCCCCCATCATAATAACTTCTTTATGTTTTTTATCAGATTACTTAAACCTTTAAAATACTCTTTCTTTGGGTTCTCTTCTGTTGGTGCATGAACATTAATCATAATTATTGTTTTTTCTTCATACTTCATTTCAAATGCTAAACATTTTCCTTCATTGTCATTATATATTTTGTTACACGTCACCTCACTTCTTTCATTAATTAAAACTGCAACCCCTCTTCCTTGTCTATCATCACCATTATTGTATAACATTTCTATATTCCACCTTTTTCTTATTTCATTCATCCTCTCATCTTTCCAATTTGTTTCTTGTAGTAAAATAACATCCTCATTCTTACACATTTCTTTAACTTTATCAAATTTTCTTCCATCTAAGAGTCCTCTGGCATTAAAAGTAACAATCCTTAAAAGCATTAAAAGAATAAAAACCTTGTTAAAAGCCATCATTTCAGTTCATTTCTTCAAAGTCACTTAAAAGTTCAAATCTGTTTTTGCCAGCTGTCTCTATAAATATTTTTTTCCTTCTGTTAACTTGAAGATTTGGTGTTACCTTTAGTGTTCTTCTTCTTCTTCTTTTTGTTGTCTCTGGTTTGGTCAAGCTTGTTTCTTCTTCTCTCTTTTTTCCTCCCACCTCCATTCGGTCTTCATCCTCTTCTTTATCCAAATCCATCAAATCCGATCTTACATTTTTGTCCATTTTTGACCTCATTTCATCATCTTTTTGTTCATCCGTCTGTTCATCAACCTTCTTGTTTCCGTCTTTCATCTTGTCCATCCCGCATTGTAAAGTCTCTTTTTCCTCCATCTGTGTCTGTACTTCCTCCCTCTCCTGTGTTTGCTCTTGTTTTTCTTCAAGTTGTTGTTGTTTTTCTTCAAGTTGTTGTTGTTGTTTTTCAGTATGTTTACTTGTGATGTTATTCTCCTTTGGCCGTACTGTTGTATCATCTTCTTGCCCGCTGCTGTCTCTTTCATGCACCTGCCCGTTCATCTGCTGCTCTTCCTCTTGTTCCTCTATCCAACATTCACATTTGTTTAAAACAGCGCTGCAATCCGGGCACACCACTGCATCACAGTGCCTCATAAAGTGCCCCCGCTCCCCACACTTATAGCACTTATATTCAGGGCAGTCTTTCACCACATGCTCGGGGCTCATGCACAGCCGACAAGTCCTCACCTGATGGTTGTGCATTACTCTGAAATATTGTGGGCCATCCTCTGTTTCGATTTTTGTGCTGTATGGGAGGGAGGCAACTTCTTTTGGGAAACAGGTTTTAACGTACCTTGTACCGTCCTCTATGGTTGTGCCCGGATAGCAGCGCCTTCTAATTCTTGATTTGGGTTCAACTCCCCAGCCTTCAAATTTTTCTATAATTTTTTCATCAGCAATGTAAACAGGCAGGTGCATGAAAGAGACAACATATTCTCTGTTTTGCAGTCTTTTAACCTCACAGATTGCTCCATTAATGTCCAATCCATCCATCAAATCTTCAGTATCCTCTTCACATTCCAGCGTAATTTCATAATCTGTTGTTTGTTTTGGTCTCACTGCTAAAATTTTCCCACATCCAATCTTCTTCTCTAGTGCTTTTATCACTTCAGTTGCTCTTACATCTCTTATATTTCCCACACTCACTGTCACAGTTGCTTCTTTTAAATATCTTCGTTTTGCAAAATCCTTACTTATTACTTTTCCGTCTCGTTGTCTTTTAGCCAGTCCATTGTCTTCCTTGCCTCGTACACCGTCCGCCATTGCCATGTCTGTTTCCGTTTGTCCGTCCATTGTAAAAAAAAAAGTGAATCCTCCCAAACAGCACAGGCTGCCGGGAGGATTAAAGGAAAACTCCAAAAAGAAAAAAAAGAAAAACTGCTCAAAAAAAGGTAAATCAAAATCAAAACAAACTAAGGAAAAAGCTTTGGTGAGCCTTCCTCACCTACTGTGGTCACACACTTCCTGACACACACTACTCACTAGCGCCCTCAGGGTGGTATGGCCGTAAGCGACAGCTGCTGTCAAAATCTGGTTATTTAAAAGAGGTGCAGCACCAGGACCCGACCGCAGCTTAGCTCACATTGACACAGTACCGACAGAAACAACGCCCTTGTCCCGTCAATTGTTTACCTGTGGGGTTTTTTTGTCCCACCCCTCCCAAATAAAATGAGTAGGATAAACAATACTAGCACCAGAACAGTGACACGGGGAGGTGTATTAGCCGCCAAATGAAGAAATTAAATAAGCTTACAGCACCTGGTATTCCCAGGCAGTCTTCCATCCAAGTACTAACCAGGTACAACCCTGTTTTATATCTGAGTTCAAACGAGATCAGGAATATGCATTTTTTTATTTTTTTATTAAAGAGTTTTCATACAATTTTACACTTATTTACAGATATAATTAACTTCAATATAAGTTAATTGTCGGATGGTACTATTTTCAGGTTCCTTTCAGTCCTTTAAAGAAGATATGTCCGGTTCACAGTTCTTTAAAATCTCACAGTCTCTGAATCGACTAAGTCCGTTTGGGGAATGGCGGGTCTGACCGGCGGGAACGACATGAAGACTCCCACCGGTAGAGTTGTTTAGACCAGGCCAAAGCACGCCAGGCCATGCCCGACGGGAGACCACCTTTCCCGGACGCCTGGAGGTACGTGCCTGACCCCAATTGCCTCTGACCTGTCGTTGTGTTTTCGGAGAAGGTGCAAAAGAGTGGACTTAGGTTTTGACGGCTTTGTGGTTCAACGAACCAGGGAGTCTCTGGGTCTGGCCAGCTCTGCTGCACGGTTGAGAGGCAGGTGGGTCACCAACGGTACATATGCCTGGCGCATGCAGTTGGCAAAGTCTGTGTTCCCGGGCTTAAGTGTGGGGTGCCCGGGCACTGCTGGAGAACAGGTGTCAATCCAGGGCCCCTGCAGAGCTGGAGCTTGCCCCGGAAAGGGCGATGGTCTCCGGGCAGTGTGGGTCTGGCTTTGGGGGCTGGGGGTTATGGTAGGAAATGTGACACAGTGAAGAATATAAACTGCCAAATGAAGGATTTTAATAAACTTACAGCACCTGGTATTCCCAGGCAGTCTCCCATCCAAGTACTAACCAGGTCGAACCCTGTTTTACTTCTGAGTTCAAACGAGATCAGGTATACGCAGGGTGGTATGCCTTTTCATAAATGCATAATTTCATAATGGCAAGCCATTGTCATAAAAGCTCAAGATTGTTTCCGCCCAGTTTCTAACTGGGGACTTTTCGCGTGTGAGGCGAACGTGATAACCACTACACTACGGAAACCTACCAGAGTACAGGACGCAGGTAACCTTTTTGCTTGGGTGTCTGTTGACAATCATTCAGCTGGCAGCAGTTGCTGCTATCGCTTTCTCGCCAAAAGAAGAAGGCTGTTTCTGCTCAGTTTCGAACAGAGGACCTTTCGTGTGTTAGGCAAACGTGATGACCACTACACTGCAGAAACCCCACCCATGCTTTCTGCAGGGAAGTTTGGCCTGCAAGGATAACACAAGGTGTACGCGTTTGTCAATCAAGCGGACAAAGCCTCCTCAGTGTGACAAGCTCCCTGCAGGTTTTAGCATACACGCCGTTTGCCTAGCTCGGAGCAATGACTTTGTAGCGTGAACCATCCAGTGAGCAGAGAGCCAATTCAAAATGTACATAAAAGCAAATCTGCATGTTTCCACCCAGTTTCTAACAGGAGACAACCAATCGTGACAACCAAAGGAGCCTCCAGTCAGGGTGTGAGCACCGTCTTGTGGTGCCATCGCAGAGAGGCTGTAAGTCACTCACCACAATGGTTTTATTCAATGTTCCAGGCTGGTGGAATCATCTTCCCATTCCCATTTGGATTATGGATACACTGGTATCCTTCCAACGACAGCTAAAATCCATCTCCTCCGAGTACACCTGAACCCCGGTGAATATCCCTCTCTCTAAAGAAAACAAAACTCCTACTCTATGTAGGAGATCAGCCTACATTATAAGATCAATCAGGGATTGATTAGCTCATACCAATTAATCGGATCCTGAAGATTCAAATCATTGAGTCGACTCAATTTATTCAGATTGAGTCAGATTAAAAGATTTACACTTTATCTACCGTTTGTCCTGCAAAGATAAGACATGGTATTTTACCAATCTTGTTTATATTATTTCCGTGGCCAACGATAATGATATAACACAGAATCGGGTTAACTTCTTGCAAGGTAACAAGATCTACAGCTTGAGGCAATGACTTAGAAGCACATAAACGAGAACACAGTTCTTACAGAAGGAGAATAAAGATTTATTGAGCTACACTACGATACATGAAGCTAACTACGTAATAAACAAACAACAAACAAATGCACACACACACACACACACACACACACACACAGAGGCAGTTCAGAGGATGCAAAAATGAGTTCACAACCATCCCAAATTAATTCTAGTACTTCTTACTAGATCTTAGAATCACCTGGGAAACCACAAAAGCAGAGATTTGGCTTATCTTTAACTGCTTAAGGTCATTTGCACCAGATCAGCAAGAGACAACATTTGTTCGTGTTACTTGCAAATTTGTTGAAGTCTTCTTGACTAGAGTTTGCCTCGCCAGGCTGGCCTGAGGAAACACCCGGCGCTTCTGGTCGGGTGGTTTCTGTGACAACTTTGGGATTCACTCGCTCATGAGTGAAGTTGTCCTGGGTTACTGGGGTAATTGCTGAGGGTCAGTTCACGGAAGTATGTGTGGTTTCGAGGTCCGAAACCTAAGAGGTTTGCATGGAGATGTTGAGGTATTTACAGTTTTAACCCAAAGAATGACCAGTCTGTCAGATGAAGAAGAGCCGGAGTCAGAGATTCAAATAAGTAAATAAAGTTTACTGAAGATAGTTTGCAGTTTCATCAGCAGAAGCCAGCTTCAACACTCACAATGAGTTCCTAGGCCACTCTGCCTTACAGTACAACAATGCAGCAATTATACTCTTTACACAATGTCATTTTCTGCGTCATACATATAGGTGTTCTAACCTGATTGGTTAAAACACAGATAGACTAGGAAAATTTCCACGTGGGTGCGTGCGTACAATTCTGAACAATATCTTAAGCATAAACGTCAGACATCCAATAGACCGTTTAGATCTGACTCCAGACCTGTTAAAAGTACCTACAATCAAATAGAGCACACACACTTAAAGTACAATCTGTTTCTTATCCAAGGCTGAGTGTACTTCTCAGCCGTCTTTATCAAAACTGGTTAAAAACCAGTATAACCTACATTCAGACAGTTAAATTCTCACTACACCAAGTCTATCTTGAATAAAAAGTAAAATTACTTTAAAAGTATTAACCGTAAAAATAGCAAAATCACTTAAGACATTTTAGATACTGTAGTACTAACTCATAGAAATAACACTAGAAACAATAGAAGTTGTTTCAAGTCCTCAGCAGTTCATTTCCACTCAAGGTCTCCCCAGTTCCTCAGCAGTGATGTTAACTCAACTGTCTGCAAGTAACTTAACCCAAAGTACTGTCTGTGAGACACTACTTTATAACAAAGGACGTAATCCCCTGGAGATTACCCAACTGCTTTGGTTGGGTCACAACTCTTGAGTTCCTTTAGGTCACATTTGGTTCACACCTTTTCAGATGCAGATACTTGTTTGCATATGAAACAAGCCGCACAGTCTACCAACATATAGAGTTATTTTGTGTTCTTGCAGCCTGGTAGCAACTCTCACAACCTGATACTGGGCTGTGACCCCTGATCTACACTACAAAACAGTTGTCAAAATCTTCACCCCTCTTCAGTTATTGAGTTTAAGTCATCAGGTGTTCAAAGGGTGTAGTTTTCAGTAACTTGATATGTGTTCAAGAGTTCTTATTTGTTTGGCATGCTGTCCCAGGAGAGAGCTTTAAGCTCATAAAAAATTTGAGCCCTGGGCTCCCTTCCGTAAGCAGGGCAAGAGGCGAGTTTGAGCTCTCGATGAACTCCCCCGACTTGTTTCTGTTCTGATGACAGATATAGGGATGGATATAGGGATGGCTAAAGATATATGGCTCACTAAGAACTTGACTATGGGGCCCAATTTAGAATGTTCAATTTACTTAGGTCATGTGTTTTTGGACTGTGGGAGGAAACCAGGGGACCCGGGGGGAAACCCACGCGAGCACAGGGAGAATGAGCAAACTCCGCACAAAACTCAACTGGTTCAGTAGAGACTTTAACCTGTGACATTCTTGTTGTGAGGAACAGTGCTTACCACTGGGCTGCTGTGTTGCCCAACCTAGAAAGGAGGGGGAGTAGGGGTGGGAGGGGGATCTTTCAAGACGAAGATGACTGTGGTAAGAAACTCTGATTACTTATAGGGAGTCACGAATCATCTGATTAGTGTATCATGTGTTAGCTAATTCGGGACCAGCCGTGGACAATCATAAGCATGTGGTCCTCTCGAAAGTAGTTTATAAATAAACTTCACATCAATGAACAACAAAACTACATGAAAAAGCTGCCGTTTTAAATATGTGTGGACAAGGGCTTATTTTTGAGCGTTCTGCTCTCCATTGTGAAGCTTCATGTGAGCGCTGAGACTTCTTTTACATTTAAAGCCTTTTCCACACTCACTGCATCTGAAACGCTCTTTTGAGTGAGTCTTCATGTGTTGCCTAATGGAGTCTTTGCGTGTGAGACTCTTTCCACACTGATCACATGTGAACACTATGGTTCCAGTGTGACCATTCATGTGGTGCATGAGGCTAGCTTTGGTTCTGAAGCTCTTTCCACAATGAGCACATACAAACGGCTTCTCTCCGGTGTGACTTCTCATGTGGCGATTGAGTGTGCTTTTACGTGTGAAACTTTTACCACACTCTGTGCATGTGTAAGGTTTCTCTCCAGTGTGAATCCTCATGTGGACGCCAAGGTTTTGTTTTTGAACAAAACTTTTCCCACACTGTGCAAGTGAATATTCTCTCTCCAGTGTGAATTCTCATGTGCACTGCAAGGTTTCCTGTATCATTGAAGCTTTTTCCACACTGTTGGCATGTGTACGGCCTCTCTCCAGTGTGAATTTTCATGTGCACCGCAAGTTTTCCTGTATCATAGAAGCTTTTTCCACACTGTTGGCATGTGTATGGCCTTTCTCCGGTGTGAGTTCTCATGTGAATTTTAAGGATGCCATTTTGCTTAAAACTCTTTCCACACTGAGGGCAAGAGTAAGGCTTCTCCCCCGTGTGAATTCTCATGTGCACTGCCAAGTTCCCACTAGTATAGAAGCTTTGTCCACACTGTTGGCATGTGTATGGCCTCTCTCCAGTGTGAGTTCTCATATGGATTTTAAGGGTGCCATTTTGGTTAAAAATCTTTCCACACTGAGGGCAAGAGTAAGGTTTCTCCCCAGTGTGAATTCTCATGTGCACTGCCAAGTTCCCACTAGTATAGAAGCTTTGTCCACACTGTTGGCATGTGTATGGCCTCTCTCCAGTGTGAATTCTCATGTGGGTTTTAAAGCTTTGTTTTTGACAAAAACTCTTTCCACACTGTATGCAGATGTAAGGTTTCTCCCCAGTGTGAACTCTCATGTGAACATCAAGGTTTGGCTTTTGACTGAAACTCTTTCTATTCTGTTTACAGCTGAAATTACACCTAGATTTGGATTTCCGAGGTCTTCCACGTGATGAAGTCTTTTTAGTCAGTGTGGGTTTTTCATCAGTCGTTATGTCTTGGTGTTTCTCTTTCATTTCATTCCGTTGATGAGTCTCTTCTTTCAGCACCATCAGGCCTTAAAAAAAAAAAAAAAAAAAGTTAACTGAAGTATGAAGGCACAAAGCGACAAGCTTTGTTTCGCCCACAAATTAAAATGACCTTACCATTTACTCTCCGTCGTGTGGTTATAAACATTTCCTTTCTTCTGGAACACAAAGTAAGCCAGCGTTTTATCAAAATATCTTACTTTGTGTTCAACAGAATCAAGAAACTCATAAAGGTTTAAAACCACACGAGGGAGAGTAAATGGTGAGGCTATTTCATTCTTATTTTGAACCTTTTTTTACAAGACGTAAAATAAATCTTTGGTGTTCCCAGAATGTGTCTGAGGTTTCGGCTCAAAATCAGATCATATACCTTGCAGAATATTTCATTTTGGGGGTCAGAGGAAAACCAAGCTCTTTTCAAGAGTTCACACTTAACTGATGATCAATATAAGCGTAATTGGTCCCATGGGTAAGCGTCCCATGACAGAGCCCTAAGCTCGAAATATCCTTGAGGCCGGGGCTCCCTCCCATTAGATGGCTGAGAGGGCAGTTCGAGCTCAGGAAGGTTTAGAAAACTCCCCTGCTTGTCGTCGTGTGAGAACTGTAAACTAAGGTTGTCTTAGGTAATAATTTGGTTTAGTCGATTGGCTATGGTGTATGTTTTTGGACGTTGGGAGGAAACCGGGGAACCCAAGGGAAACCCATGGGAACACAGGGAGAACATGCAAACTCCGCACAGAAACGCCAACCGGCCCAATAAGAGGCCGAACCAACGGCATTCTTGCTATGAGGCAACAATGCTGGGGGGGGGGGGGGGGGGGGGGGGGGGGGGGGGGCGGTGTAGTGAAAGCTCTGGTTATTTATAGTGTGTCCATAATCATCTAATAGGGTGGATTACGAAGCTAATGAGGTGCCAGCCGTGTTGATCATAAGCACGTGATCCTCTCGAAATTAGTTTATAAATAAACCACACTTCAAGAGTTCACACTTGGCTGATGATGAATATAAGCGTAATTGGCATGCTGTCCCGGGAGAGAGCCCTGAGCTCGTAATATCCTGGGGCTCCCTCCCATTAGAAGGGCGAGAGGGGAGTTCGAGCTCAGGAAGGTCTCGAGAACTCCCCAAAATGCTTTTAGCTCGGCATAGCAGCCGCGTATTGAAGTGCCCCCCAAAATGGGAGTCGGGTTTAGGGGGGGCTCCGAGTGGGTTAGGGTTGGTGAGTGGTACCTAGCGGAAGGAAGGAGAGTAGCTGAGGAACTAGATTGCTGGAAAATTGGAAAAGTAGCAGAGTAATCCCGATGCTGAAAGAAGGTAAGTAGCGGAGGAACTCAACGCTAGGAAGGGTAGGGGAGTTGTAGAGGGGATGGGGAAAAGAGCAGAAGCATTCAACGCTGGGTAAAGGAAGAAGATGCGAAGAAACAACGCTGGGAAAGAGAAAACATGAGATGCGGAGGAACTCAACGCTTGAAAGGTAGAGAAAGATATATCTATTGGCCGGGGCGGAGAATTGTCCGAGGAACTCGGGGCTCTGGGGGCAACTCCATGGGAGTTAGAGCTGTGGGTTTGGACTCCTACAGGAGTCTGGGAAGGGAGGGGGTGGTGGAGACTCCTGTGGGAGGTTGGCTGAGCGGGACTCCGGGGGAGTCCGCACATGAGGAGACTCCGTGGGAGTCAGGTGATGGCTTATGTGAAGAGAAGAAAGAGTAGTGGAGGAACTCAATGCTAAACAAAGTAAGTAGCGGCGTGACTCGACGCTGAAGGAAGAAAGTAGCGGAGAAACTTGACGCTGGAAAGGAGGTTTGGGAGTAAGAGGTGGGGAGGGGAGAGGAGTTGAAAGAGAGGGGGTGGAGGAAAGAGCTGAAGCAGTTGATTGACTGCGTGGGAGTCTGGACTCTGAGGGCGACTTCGTGGGAGTTAGAGCTGTAGGGAGGGGGTGGTGGAGACTCCTGAGGTAGGTGGGCTGGGCGGGACTTAAAGCTTGGGGGGTAATGCTTAGGCTGAAAAGATGAGAGTAGCGGAAGAACTCAACACTAGAAGGAAGGGATAGTAGCGGAGCAACTCGACGCTGTAAGAAGAAAAGTAGCGGAGAAACTTAACGCTGGAAAGGGGGTAGGGAGTAGAAAATGTTGGGGGGGGTTGGAAGAAGGAGGGGATGGAGGAAAGAGCAGAAGCATTCGACGCTAGAAGAAAGGGAAGGAGATGCGGAGAAACTTGACGGTAGAGAACATAGAACAGAAGATGCGGAGTAACTCAACGTTAGAAAAGCAAGAAAGATGGATGTTGGCCAGGGCAAAGGGGGGGGGGGGGTGATTAAATGACTCTGGGGGAGTCAGGGCTTGGGGGGGTGATGCTTAGGCTAAAAAGATGAAAGTAGCGGAAGAACTCAACGCTAGAAGGAAGGGATAGTAGCAGAGCAACTCGTCGCTGAAAGAAGAAAAGTAATGGAGAAACTCGACGCTGGAAAGGGGGTAGGGAGTAGAAGATGTTGAGGGGGGGGTTGGAAGAGGGAGGGGATGGAGGAAAGAGCAGAAGCATTCAAGGCTTGAAGGAAGGAAAGGTGGTGCGGAGAATTCAACATGGGAAGGAAGCGAAATACAGAGAAGATTTCATACTGGTAGCCTGGGGAAAAAAACGTGTTGCTCCTGTTGGGGTCGGGGTTCAGGCACTCTGGGGAGAGAGCTAGGGGGAGATTATGGCTGGAATAAGAGGGCTGAAAAAAAAAGGGGGGGGGGGATAAAGGAGGCAGAGTTCAATTGTGTCCTAGTATTCAGGATGGGGGTGTCGTCTGGTGAGAGACAGCTGGGCTTCTTGAGATGGAGTCGGCTGAATCGGAGGTAGGTATTAAAGGCGTCCAAGGACCAGCAGCCGAGGTCCTGGATCTAATTTGGGAGAGCCCGTTGTAGGCTGCTGTAGTGCGGCTCCGATTCTGAAGAATGGCTGGAGAATGAATCGGGGGGAAAAGTCTAATAAGCGTAGTATTCCTTGAGGTGTTTGGAACCAAAATAATTACTGGACGGTTAGCGTCGTCAGTAAAATATGGGGAGGAAGAGTTGGGATTTCTTTAGCTGTAGGAGTGTTTGAAATGGGAGTGTGGGAGAGAAGTCAAAAATGTAAATAGTGGCTTTTGTGAATTTAGTCTGTTTTACTCTGTAGGATAAAGAAATCACCTCCTTCCCCATCAAGCAAAGTTAAATAATTGCCAGGTGTCTCAATAAGAGCATGGGCAACTGTGAATGAAAGCGCCTTTTGTTAATGCAAGGTATGATAGCTTTGTTGTCACAGTGTGCGAGGATGGTAGCGGTGGCCATTCGTTCCCCCGCAGGATGACAGATGGATGGAGAGCTGAGGATATGGGGCGTGTCTTGTCTGGTGGTCCTGGAAGAACCTCTTGAAGACGAAGTAGGTAAAGCGACAGTGAAGTGTAGTTTAAACCCCTTAGTGATATAGAATTTGTTGAAATGCAATGCATCTAACGGCGAGTCAATGGATGAAAGAGTATTCCATTTGTCAGAATGTCCTTCTTCCATTCATAACAGTCAAGTGGGAAGTTTGTCTCTTTGCCATTTTCACATCCAACCAACGTGTCATTATAAAGTTACATATGACACTTGTGTATGGACACATGAGTCACTGGTGTATTACGATTGGACTTCTGTGCTTGATGTGTTGAATACTCTCACTGGTTGGATAATAATCTTTTCAGAAGTTAAGAGGCTATCAGATGTGGCAGAGTTTTATATATATATATATATATATATATATATATATATATATATATATATATATATATATATATATATATATATATATATATATGGCTGATTCCATGAAAATGTCAACCTTATCATGAAAAAATAAACTTTTGACCAAAATAACAAAACCAATTTAAATTTGCTCATTAAGGTCTGTATTTTATTGTTATGATGTGCTCTTGTCGAATTTTTAAGGAAATTGCTTTGTTTATCCATGAAATATGAGGATTGTGCCAATTGGAAATTTCTGTTTCATCAAACCACATTGCATGCTTTCAAAAAAGAGGTTAAAGACAGACTTTTTCCATGTTTTATTTTAACAGTAAGCATTCTGCAGAAGGATTGGGGTCTGTAGTATAAATAATTACCCTCACTTTTTCATAACATCGCTGTCTTTTTAATTTATGAGCTACATATTTAAGACATCACGCAGCTTTGATCACGTGTCACGTCCGTAACGATTTAATGAAAAAGTTTATATTGTGTAATAAATATTAGCACAAATAAAATGAAATGATTAACAATTCATCTCAGGTCTTTTTTCCCCTTTGAACACAATATAGTGAATTGAGAAACTTTTACAATAATTAGGAGCAGTAAACCTGTCAGGCTAAATAGTTTAAATGAATAATTGACTTCTGCTGTCTTCATTTGTTTCATAAACACAGATTTCTTTACAATTTAAAACAGCATCTTTGGATATCTTTTCTGCTGGAGATACTGTTGTCCTAAAAAAACTTAAAACAAAACAAAAGGTAAAAAAAAAAAAACCTTACATAATAATTTTCAAATTGTGGTATACTTTTGTAAACGGTTATCGTCCCATGCCTAAGCAGCATAACACTGTTTTTAGGATCTAAAAATTCATTCTTTAAAAAAGTCTCAAGCAAAAAGATTCCAATGGCGCCGCCTGCTGGTACATGAAGAATATGGTCAATATTTTGAGAATTTCTGACAGACTTTACACTCAATGTTTGCATATCATCAGCATGCTGTAATCCATTTCTTAAGCAGCAAAAGTCATTTTTAGACTAGTTTGTTGGCCAGTTGTAGTCAGTGCAATGCTAAACGTTATTGTTCCACTGTAATTTGTTTGTTTTGTCTCCCGTCTTCCCACAACATCATAATATAGTTTAGAATACTGTACAATGTTTTATAATAATTAATTATTTTAGTGTCCATTTCATTCAGCATGTTCAAAATTGGGGGCATCTAGGTTCTGACATACTTTAAACCAGGGTTTCTGCAGGTTTTACCAAGTTAAATGTAAGACCTTTTAGGACCATTATGAATAAAATTTTTATAGCACCAGTGCTCAAGGATGCTTTACAAAAACAGTAGGTGAACAAGAAAAGCAATAACCTTAAGAAGGTAGAGAAAATGGGAGACTAATAATACATAAAAGAATGACAAAAGACATGAGAACAAGTAACAAAGAAACTCATTCCTGTCTTTCAATGAGTGCTTATGTGCGTTTAGGAGAACTAGGCAGCACACTCAGGGCTGCAAGATGCATTTAATTTAGTATTCTTATTATTAAAATATATCTGAATGAGGATCAAATGACTGAGTTGGTCTTAGAGAATGAAAATTAACCTGTTTGTTCCTGCAGATCTTCCTGTTTGACTCTGAATGTTTCTTCAATCTTCACTTTCCTCTTTAATAAACGCCATCTTTATAACAGTGTGGAGATCAGTCGCTTCAGCAGGAGTTTTTCTCTGTGTTTGGACACTTTATCCTGTTTAAAATGAACAAAACAATAAAATTTTCAGTTTAAATAAATCAATGAACAGAAACAAAATAACTTCTCTTCAACACTTGCTTCAACAGTTTCTTTACATGAGAGTCATTAACAAAAATAAATCAGGTAACAGAGTAAGACTGAGCAAGAAATAATAGCCACAAATGAGCCGATTAAAACTAGTAACGTTACTCCATTTCTTATATATAGTGATGCATACTTAGAATGGAATGACATTATGCTATTTAAATAAACAAAACCTTCATTAAAACACTATTACACATATGTCTTTTACTTTATGCAAACAATTATTAACATTAATTATTGAAACTTGAATCAATCGCTTTATATTAATGTAAAAGCTTTAAAACAAACCTTCTCCAGTCGAAGCACAGCGCAGGAGCGGCGCCGCCTTATGACGTCACACGCCACGCCAAAATAAAAGTCTTTTTTGTTTAGCTTTTTTTGCCCCTACTGTTGCAATCATGAATTATTGATAAATTTCTCCCTCGTTGTACACTTTCACGCATACATAGACACACATATATTCAGCATTTGGAGTTGATCAAAATCTTTACTCTAAACATTTTAAGACAATTTTGAAAAACTTTTTTTTATCCACTAAGACTAAGTGTTTAAAGCAGAAAATCCCAACATTCTAAACAAATAATCTGATGGGTGTTTTGAGCTGAAACTTTACAGACACATTCTGGAGTCACAAAAGACTTATCTTAAATCTTGAAAGGGGTCAAATGGGTGCCCTTTAAGTAAAAAGTATCCATTATTACTACATGTTTCAGTTTCACTAGCTGGGTCATTATCACTATAAAGTGCTTTTGATGTCCCACAAGATTGAATCAGTCCTATATGGACATAATGCGCAATAATGAAACGCTGATGTTTTAATATAACTGATTAAACCTTTACACACATGCAGGTAGAATTATAAGTGTGTTGAAATATGTTTTGATCAATTTTTGTCATTTTCTTTCATTGAATGGATGTGATTTTGCCATGTCCCACACACTGCTCAGACAACTTCAGTCAAAAAAGACAAATTAGATCAAATTAAAAAGATTTTTAAATAATCTTATTATCTTTAACAAGTTATTTGATTTAAAAAAAAAAAACTTTTTGTTTTCATAATATCATTAATCATTTTGCACGTGTCCTTGAAATTGCTGTCCACCCTGTCATGATGGTAAATGCCCCTTTAATAAAGATGTACTCTGATGTACTCATTGGCATTCCCATGACCATTTGCTTTTCTTGATGTGCACACATTAAGTCAACACATTCTCACTCCCAACTCGTCATTTATTGATGCTTGGTCAGAAACCCTCAGTGTCAGTTTTTGACGAACAGGGTACCCCTTCAGCGTCATATTTGACGTGCAGGGATTCCCTATAGAATCTACTAGAGCCTGAGGCGTCATATGGAGACGCTCCAAGCCTCGTATAATTAAGTTTGTAAAGTCTCTACTCATAACTGCTCTCCACTAAATCACAAACGTGCTCAATCTAATAATATTATTTACTCAAATGCTCTTTTTGTATTCAATCTGAAGAAATATAAAGTAATTTGCTTTGGGAGTGTACTTAATATGAAGTGTTTTGCGTTGAGTTTTCCAGTTCTGATAAAAATTATTTAATCTAAACTTTTTTATCCTCTAAAATTGTATTTTTAGTTATTCTTTGAAACTTGAGCCTTCTTACTATAAATGTATTCATTTATATGTGTAACATTTGTCTATATGCACTTTACCCATAATGATTCATGTATTATTGAGTCTTGTGTGCCCTGAAGTTATAATATTATAAATCTGACTTCTGTCCAGTTTTCTGTCCAGTCATCTATTCTTGTTCAGCTTCAGTAGTATCTGTATGAATGTGCAACCCATTCTCACACAGAAGGCATCAAAATCTGAAGCATGGTATTACATGGTCAAAAAACTGTCTTGCTTCCATCTTCCTGACACAACTTCTTCTTTCCCGGAAGTGACATCAGCATATGAAAAGTTTCATTGCAAAATGAGATATATCCATTTTGAGAAATGTTTGTTATTTGACATTATTATGTATGACATCAACAGTCAAGTTCATTCATAATTTTTGTACATTAAACTACTTAAGCTCAGTGAAGGCCAGGAACACAATATTCTTCAAATCCAAGATATTTTATATTCAATTTTATGTCCATAAATAGTTCATAAATAAGTCAAAACCACGCCAAAACGCAACGTATTTATCTTAACATTGTCAAACATCTTAAATTGGTTAAGAAAACAATAGATCATAAATATATGGAATAATATATACAAAGATTGATTAATAACAAAAAGATTCTGAGTTAGTTTTGGCCAGAACGTACACAACACAACATGACTTTTTTTTTGCCACTGATCTCCACTGTATTTGTTCAGCTGAGTGAACGGAACCAACTAATCTAGCAACACAAGTTTATTTTTAGATTTTATTTTACAGTTTTCACTATGTGAGAAAGTAGAATTGAAAGCCAGAGTTTATTTATTTCATCTGTTTATTCTGTATTTCTATTCTATTTATTATATAGCATATGAAGAGTTTAATTACTTAAAAAAATTCATTTGCATTCATCTAAAAATATATAAATATATATATGTGTGTGTATGTGTTAGGATTAGGTTTACATGGTTTTATATATACACACAAAAAGTGTGTGTTTGTGTAATGTTTCAGTACAATGGAATACACAGGAGTAATTGTATTAGCCCATGCTAACAGGTCTGCAGGTCAACAAAACAGAACCGTTTTTTTTATCTATTTTTTTTTTTTTATAAAATTCTAGCAGTATTATGGAAAAGCTTGCATTTGACTATTAACACCAAACATCATGGTTTAGAACAATAACTTTCTAACAATACTATTCATTTATCCACAGCAAAACATGAGAAAATTAGACATTAACACCTACTCTAGCCATTAAGGGTTTAGATCAGTATTCATGTAAGAAGAACAAGTTGCTAACGAGACTATTCATACCTCCATCACTCAGTAACATTAGCAAATTAGTAACATTAACACCCATCCAGCCATTGAGAGTTTAGATCAGTATTCATGTAAGAACAAAACAGGTCACACTTTATTTTGATGGTTAATTTGTTGAATTAAGTTACATTTGCATCTACATGCCAACTAACTCATTAGATTATAAGTAGACTGCTAGGTTGGGGTCGGGGTAAGGGTTAGTGTAAGTTGATTTGTACTTGCAAAGTTTCTTATAGTCAGTTAAATGTCTGTTGAAGGAGCAGTATGAACAGATATTAAGCAGACAGTCGAACACTCAAATGGACCCTCAAAATAAACTGTTACCACAAAATATATTTCAATAATATGTGTATGTATGTTCTTACATATATGTAACAATATAAGTATAAATATATTAAGAATACAATCAACATCCAAACTGGCAGCTTACATACAAAGCAATCAACTTTCTTCATGACCTCTGACCTGGCATGCACATATTATTCCAGTTTTCCTCTGAAGAGGGCTGACACTAAGGTCATAATAAAATCTAGGCTCTTAAACATCCAATTTTATTAATAGTCATAAAAACATAAGAAAGGAAATGTGCAGACAGCCATCAGAAAATCCACGCCATCAATACATACATGAAATAATATATATATTTTTGTATTCATTTATCACCAAACTAAGTATAAATCTACTCTGAATGTGTTACGAGTCTCTTGTTTTTCTGTGTTATTTTTATTTGGTGAATTTCAAAACCCTAACACATACTCTTATAGTTATATACTTCATCAGGAATCACTATCCACTATAAGACGGTTCATATCTTCTTCATGCTCTCTCAGGAGACTTTAACAACACAATCTTTTAAAGCAAATGGTTAAACAGTTTTACTATCAAGTTTTGTATTTTTTCACCTAATTTTTGTCTTATTTAAAAAAACACACGCACACACACACACGCACACACACACACACACACACTATAAGCATATGTATTCAATAGCTTATTTATTTTAGGTTTTATCTTTGAATGGAAACTGAAGAACTGTCTGTCATTAAACTTTAGTTATTTTATCCTTGTGCTGCGTTTTATGTTTTGTTGTTGTTTTTTCTGTTTCATATGTATATTTTCACATAAATTGTGTATTTTAAAATAGATTTTCCTTGTATGTGCACTGTTTCAAACTTTAAGACAATATACTTCCCTGCATCTGTGTGGTGAAATATAAGACTGCTCAAAGTCAAAATAAAGACAATATATTTTTAAATCCACTGAAACATATAACTAGATCAGTTGTTGTAACTGTTTTAAAGTTGTTTCTGCCCCTGTTGGGTCATTAACACCTGGGGATGGGCAGATTGGGCTGCTGTTGGATGCTTCGTCCTGATAGGCTGTTGACCTGCTGCCAGCTCAGGTTAAAGAGACCCATCTCAGTCAAGTTACAGTTGTATCCCTTTCAGCTACAGCTTGCTGCTTTTGACCAGTGGACAGAACTCACTTTTCAACATCTGAAATGGATTCTAACCAGTAAGTAGATTTTGTCAGTATGCCTTATGCAGCAGGCCTCTTAAACTCAGTTTAGCTTGTGTCATTTTGTCAGTGGAGTTAGCTAATTTTGAGAGGACAGATGTTTGTGAGAGGAGAGCACAGTTTGTTTACTAATTGTGTTGTTATTTGATATTGACTTGTAAATCCTAACTGCTAGGTTATCTTTGGTTAAGAAATAATTGAGACACTTTTTATCTTCTCTCATAATAAATGTCATATTATTAAATACACTTTTTAAATAATATGGTTAGTAACATTATTATATTAATATAAATTAAGTTTTGTCTTAAAACTCTAGACACAATGTCCGGCACACTTTGCTGTGTTTGTTTGTGTACTTGATCCTTTGTTCCTGTACCTGGAGTGTGAGGTGGGTTGCAGTGGACTCCAAACCTTCACAAAGCTGCTCTTAGGTCGTACTCACACTATGTACAGTTGCCTTGAACCGGGCCAAAGCACTCGTGTCCCCCCTCCCGTCTCCCCCGACGGCCCGCACTCACATTACATTCGGGCCTGGGCACGCTTTCGTCATCGATGACGCGCTGTTCAGAAGCGCTCTCGCTCAGCTCAGTGGAGATTTCTTTAATTATGTCGTTTAAGTCGTTTGATATGTGGCGACACGCAGTCAAACATTTCGCCGAACAGATCAGCCACTTTTGACACTCATAAACAATCATAAATTCCTCGTGCTGCAGGAATTAGGAGGTTTGCTGAAGGCGCAGCTGTCGTGCAGTGAGGGGTTTGCGTATTTAACAAACTACGACAGTTTGCGTTCATTGAACAGTAAGAATGATTAATTAATCCATATGAAACAGTCCCTTAAAAGTCACGTCTCGCTTTCAATTTCGGGCTCGAGCGCGTTTTGCACTCACACACAAGCGTACCGCGCCTGAGCCCAAGTGAACCGCGCTCTGGCACACCTCTTCCAACCGGGCCAGGGCCGGCCAAGTGTACCGTGCCTGAGCCCGATTCAGAGCACTCACACTTTTCAAACGATCCGGGAAACGGGCCTGGGCACGGTTCGGATAGCATAGTGTGAGTACGCCCTAAGTCTCTTCATTCTATAACATGTTGGTTTTATTATCCACACAGATCCTTCCACAGCAGGATGTTTTTCCTCTGCCCTGTGTGCAAAAAGGCTCCTCACTCTCTTCCTGGGCATCTCAGGAAAGTGTGTATGAGGAACCGCACAGAGGCAGAGATCCAGGCTGTCGTCTTAGAAGCCAAGAAGGAGTTGTCCGAATTCAGTCACAGAGGACGTTTCTGGGAGTTTGGAAAAATTTGTGACATATTGGACTCTACTAATCCTCTGGCCAGGTTTGTAACTCAGCTGTGCTTCTCAGATTTGCTGTATCTGGCTTCAAATCAAACATCTGCACATATTAATAAATATGCATTTTGCTATTGTTTATTTGACCTCATTTTACATTCCTTGTTTTAGGATGATTGCGGAGATGCAGTCAAAGGGGTTGGTGATTAATAACTTACCTTCGGTCCTTCCGGAACCAGCTCAATCGACTACATCTTCTGTGCCTCAAAGCTCTGGAGAAGGTGCAGAAAGTCCAGTGGAGCCTCCAAATGAGCCCACATCTGACGAGAGCTCTGGAGAGTACTATCAGAGGTACAGTTTCATATCGGCATTCCCTGAAAATAAATGTACACTGTGGATATGATTTCTCTTTAATATACACAGTCGTTTTGATCACCTGCTGTTTATTGCTTTTATTTCAGCACTGGTGGACCGATGTGGACCTCTTTAGTGAGGGTGGAGATGGTCAAAAAAGGCTTATACAATAAGCACTCCATTGACCACCCCCTTCTAGCAGGATTTAAAAAGGACCTGCACACTGACCCAGGACATAAAAACAGCAGACAAGTAGTAAGTTAATTAAATGAGTGAAGGTATACATGCAAAAAATGTACTGTATGTATTTTAATGTGAAATGTGTCATTTCAGGTGGAAACAGTGTCCAGGTTCTTGCATTACATGGATCCCACTGAGCCAAACCTGATGTTTGTTCGGCAGGTGGAGAAAGTGCGAGAGTACTTTAACATCTTGGCAGATAAAAAGCTCTCAAAATGGACAGTGTTCAACTACTGCAAGAGTCTCAGGAGGTCAGTAATGTGGAACAACCACAAGTTTGCCATGTACATGTTAACTAATCATTTCAGCTGTGCTATGTTCTGACTGTAACAACCTAATTTTGATCTCTTTTCAAGGTTCATGACATACATTATTACCTCCACGGACGTTCGCCACAACAATCCATCTCTGTTCCAGGACTGTGAGAGTTTTATGGATGTGCTGTATGGAATACAGAGTGGCATGACCAAAAAAGTGAGCATGGATGTCACAGGGAAAAAAACAGAGTTTGGTTATGGCAAAGAAATTTTGCCAAAGGACTGTCTTGCTGTTTTGGATGCTGCATTCAAAGATTTCCAGGCCGTGATATGCAAAATGCAGGGTCCAGGAGCCATCACAGGGGATTGTTTGAGTAAAAATGAACGGCTGCTCATCCTCTACTACCTTGAGGCTGTTATCATGCTGAAGCTACTTCAGCGGCCTGCAGTAGTGACACACATGACTGTAAGTGTTTGTTTTTCTCTCCCCTTCTCTTCTTGGTTCCTAAATGCTTCATCAATGTGCAAAACTGTCTGTTTGCAGGTTGAGGATTGGGAGGGGAGAAGCCGGATAGAGAATGGTGTCTGTGTTGCAGTGAAGGAGCACAAAGTACCGTTGTCACACGAACAGGAACATGTAAGTTTATATTGTACTTTAAATCATAACAGCAATAAATATATTGTGGCAAAGTCAGACTTATTTTTGTCCCTTTCTCTAACTAGTGGTTCAACTTGTACTTCAATGAGGTGCGGCCAGTAATGCTGCAAGAAAACCGCACCGGTGACGATGTGGCAGTTGATTCGTTTTTTGTGTCAAGTAGTGGGAGATCGATTTATAATCCCTCCAATGACTTAAAAAAATTACAAGACAAGTAAGCAACATTACACCTGTCTTTAACTCTACATGTTCATCTGTCCACTTTTTGCATTCTTATTATGCCTTGTGTTTCAGATACAGTCTCCCCAGTGTGACCTATGGCGATGCCCAGAGAGCATTTGAGGCAGCAGCACAAAACCTGTCAGAAGTGGAGAGAAATGTGGTGAAACGTCTGTTCGGGTACAAGCCAGAAACAGCTAAAAGGAACTACATGAGGAGAACGTCTTCAGATGTATTTCTGGCTCTAAGTGTGATAGATCAGCTCGCTGGGAAAACACGGTAAGCATCTAACAACTGAGATGATCCTTATTCTTAAATTTGCAACCCACAGCAGTGATTAATTTGCCTCTCCTTCCTTCAATATTTATTTTTTGTGATCTTATAGACAAGGGTCCAGGAGAGCTTCCTGCCCAGAGATGAGAGTGGACGAACAGACGGCCTACACAACTCTTGAGCAGTTCTGTCCAGTGACTCTGGAGGGGCCTCCTCCAAAAAGGGCTCGCAGGAATGAGCTGTGCGGCTCAGAACATGAGAGGCACTGCTATGACCGCTGGCGTAGCGAGCAGCTCAAGCTGCGTGAACAGCATGCTCTTGGTGAGTATACATATGATTAATGACACAAACGGTAAAACTGAGTGAGAATAGCCAAATACTGATGTGTTTTTGTGTTTCTAGAACAGTTTGCTGGACAGCAGCCATCAGAGTCCAAAATAAAGCGCTGGATAGACAAACAAGGGTGGACGTCAAACATCCCACAGGCTGCAGTGGTTCGGAAGCAGTGGAAGCCCGTTGCCAGGTTGGACTTGGTCATCGACAGCAGCTTTGTGCATAAAATGATTTTTTCTCAACGCTGGAAAGGACTGACTGTCAGACCCGTCCCTGACAAGGGTGATGGTGTTTTTACCAAAAGACCCTTTCAGATTGGGGAGGTTGTCTGTGAATACCACGGCCAGCTGGTTAGCCATGAAGATGGGATGGCAATTGGTTCGACCGGCGGCATCAAAGCTGGCCATTTGTTTTTTTATAAGAACAAACAACATGAAGCCATGTGCATTGACGCACATGAAGAAAGTTGTCAGTGCCATCCCATGAAGTTCAATTATGGACGCCTGATCCGTCACTCTAGCAAAAGAGCCAATATCCGGCCCAGGCTGTATGTGCTTAATGATAGAGACATCATTCTCTTCATTGCTACTAAAGACATTTTGAGTGATGAGGAGTTACTCTATGATTATGGCTCAAAGAGGAGATCTTTTGCCGGGAAGGGGCTGGAATTGGACTGGATGTGAAACAACATCTTTCCATTCTCACCCACTTCTAACATGTCCAACTTCAAGTTTCCACCTGTGGCCATATTCTCTCCTCTATCTGGATTCTGTACAACCATCACTGCTCTTCTCACCCTGAAGTACTCTTCCTGCACTGTCAAGCACCAACACTGCTCTCCAAATAGAGACTTGGTTGTAATAGGCTGAATGAGTGGGTCTTACAAACCATTCACCTTTACCTCCAGAGAACTGTATTTTCTCTTACTGACTTGTCTTTTTTTCACTTTATTTTTTCATAAGTTTCCTTTATGCAACAGTGAGTGTGATTAGGCTGCTCCATATTCTCTACTCTCTCTCTCTGGATTCTGTACAACACATGTGGAATTACAGCCTGATAAGTATGCTCAAACTGCTCTTAAACCAGCCCTCCACCCATCTTTAAATTTCAAGCATATTATTGTGCACTTTCTGGTTGTCGTCTTCTTTTTGTTTCAGATTACCAAGGCCTTTAAAGGTGCTGTATGTAAGTTTTTGATTCTTCTAAAGCATAAAAATACCATAATATGTTTGCAGATATTTAAGAAACATCCCAAGTGAACATACTTGTTTAACTGAAAAACAATGCTGAAGTCAGATATTCTGCTTTGAAAATGGTTTTTCCGTGCCGGAACGCTGTCTCTGTTTAGGTAAAGTTAACCTGCAGAATGCCAGTTTAGCCAATTATATTTCAGCACTCCGGGTTGCCTTGTTGGAAAACAGCGTATTTCATTCATTCATTCAGAAAGGCTCTGAAAGCATGCGCCCGTGACCGAAATGGACAGTATCAGATGTCGAAATGAGACAGATTCAGTTCCACATGAGGTTATTAATTAGCAAATGATATAAATATTACGAACGTAAACATTAGGTGAGCAGATTACATTGTAATCTCGTGTCCTAACAACACGCAAACAGCAGTTTGACTCTTTGCACCAGACGAAACACGACAAAAATGTAAATACAGCCTTTCAGAAGCACAGAATAAGCACTCACTCACGAAACGGTAAGGTTTAGAATCCATTCAAACTCACATTGTTAGCATGTAGCACTGAATAAAACACACGAGGCTTACCTGAGGTGCACTGTCATAGGTTTCACATGTTGAGCTGTGAGAAATAGAAACCGTTTCTAATATCTCAATTCGAGGTGTTGGTTAGAACTAAAACTCCTTTTAATATGGAACATAATTCCTTCTACCGCGTGTCGTTGATTTTATTTAGAACACGGTTTAAATCACTCGCTCCTGTGTTTAAATCACTCGCTCCTGTACTCAATCTCTGGCATCCCACGCGTGTTTTTATTTTGATCTAGGAGTGCAATACCCAGTTCAACCACTGGGTGTCAAACTTACATACTGCACCTTTAAGTCCTAGCTGCCATGGACCTCTCTGTCAAGATTTATCCAATAATGTTAATTATTCATAGTAAGCTATAGTATATTCATCCTAGGATTCACCGCCATGTTTTATTGAAGACATTACCTATGTTGTCTCTATGTTGTTTGATTCATGCTAAAATTTCAGATTTTCTTAATTTGTTTGCACTTGTATGTACTGGAAGTTGTTTATTTTCTTTAGTGTTGTTATTATCTGATATTATTATTATTATTATATATACAGTCTTCCACTGTGCTGTTATTTCACATTCTTATTAAAAAGTTGCAGAAATGACCCAGTGTCACAAAGTTCTGTTTCAGTGGATTCATATTATGCTTTTACAACTAAATAAAAGTGTAAACACAGACACAATGTTTGGGATATATTTAACGATCAATCAAACTATTTATTACATTTAAAAATGTGTAATCCTTTAAAAGAAAAAATACACTTCATTATTTAAATCATGTAAAGTTTTTTCAGATAAGTGCAACACTTTTTCCCCTTTACATTAAAAGTGATGTGATAGTTTAAATAAATAAGAAGAAGAAAAAAGGAAAATGACAGGGAAAAACAACTCAATGATCATGTGATCCCATGTGATCAGCTGAGGGCAAGGCAGAAGGAATCCACAAATATCCTCAATAGCCTGGAAAAAACACTGAAATAACTATGTATGAAAGCTGCACTTTGAAGAGAATAAGGCAGCTAGCCTAATTAAAAAAAGATAGTATACAAAAAAAAAAAAAGGTTTACAGTCAAATACAATAAGATTTTATTTTAGCAAAAGAAAAAAAAGTCATTATATTTTGGACATAATTCAGTGTATAAATTCATAAAGACAGACAGGCCTACAGAATTCAGCTGTTGTTTTTGATGTAACAGTCACAAAACTACAAGCTGAATGCTGTGAGTTTGCATCAGGATGATGATGTTACCGACTTTTTGAGCAATGTTAGGCAGTATTACAGGGTGTGATGCTGCTTGGCTACTTTCATAAAATTGGCAACAAACATTGTACATAAAAAAAATTAAATGTAAGTTATTTTATATTAATGTATCAATAGGATGTGAGGTCTAGTTATCTAGGTATCCTCACTCACTATCCTTAAACTTAGTTTCTGATTTAGCAGGGGTTGCCACAGCGAAATAAACCACCAATTTTTCCAGCACATGTTTTACACAGTGGATACCCTTCTAGCTGCAACCCAGTACTGGTAAACACCTATTCACACCCACATTCACACACACACACACACACACACACACACACACATATATATACTACTGCCAATTTAGTTACCTATTATTCACCTGCACCGCATGTCTTTGGGACTGTGGTTGAAACAGGTACTTTTTACTTTTGTACATTTTTCAGGCGGTACTTCTTTACTTTTACTTAAGTACAAAAGTGTAGTCAGTACTTCAACTTTTACCAGAGTCGTTTTAAACATGAGTATCTGTACTTCTACTTAAGTAAAGGATGTGTGTACTTTTGCCATCTCTGCTCAACACTAATTCTAAACACATTTGTTATTCAGGCGGTTCGCAACAGAATGAACCGCCAACTATTCCAGCTTATGTTTTACACAGCGGAAGCCCTTCCAGCTGCAACCCAGTACTGGGACACACCCATACACTCTCACATTGACACATGCAAATATACACTACGGCTAATTTAGTTTATCTGTACTGCATGTCTTTGGACTGTGAGGGAATATACTGACTATATTTAGCCTACCCAGCTAGAGAAACTAAACATGTAGCAGTAATGGGTACTTTTTACTGAAAAGGCACCTATTTTACCCCTTTTTCAAGATTTAAGATGACTTTTGTTTCTCGAGAATGTGTCTGTAAAGTTCTAGCTTAAAACACCCATAAGATTATTTGTTATACCTTTTAGAATGTTGGGATTTTCTGCTTTAAACACTTAGTCTTGGTGGATTATTTTTTTTGTCAAAATTGTCTTAAAATGTTTGGATTAAATGTTTTGATCAACTTCAAATACTGAATATCTGTGTATGTTAGTTATTGCAGATATGTTGTGTAAAGTGGAAAACGATTTATCAACAAGGCATGACTGCGACAGTAAGTGGCAAAAAAAGCTAAACAAAAAAAAGACTTTTATTTTGACGTAGCATGACGTCATAAGGCTGCGCCGCTCTCGCGCTGCCATTCAACTGAAGAAAGGTTTGTTTTAGAGCTTTTACACATATATAAACCGATCGAGTAAAGTTTCAGGTTTTTCATCCGATGAAAATGATGGCTATTGTTTGAATAAAGTAACATAAATGTGTGTAATAAGTGTTTTAATGAAGATTTAATTTACTAAATAGCATAATGTCATTCCATTGATAGAGGTAAAGTTGGTTTTATATTCGCACATTCGGACTTTCCCCTTAATATAATTTCATAAAAGTATTATTTGCAAACTCTAAATAGCAAACTCATATTAGCAGCCAATGACTATCAAAGTACAACATTGTACACAGTCAAATAAACAGTGTTAATGTTGTTTTGAAGTCACACTTGCATGTTAATTCCGATCGAATATTCAAAGTAACATGGTAAACAATATAGAGACTTCTAAATGAACGAATGGCGAATATAAAACCAACTTTACCTCTATATTCCATTGGAAGTATTCATCACTATATATAAGAAATGAAGTAACATAACTAGTTTTAATCAGCTCATTTGTGGCTATTGTTTCTTGCTCAGGCTTACTCTTTTACCTGATTTCTTTGTGTTAATGACTCTCATATAAAGAAACTGTTGAAGCAAGTGTTGAAGAGAAGTTATTTTGTTTCTGTTCATTGTTTTATTTATTTTAAACAGGACATTTTTATTGTTTTGTTCATTTTAAACAGGATAAAGTGTCCAAACACAGAGAAAAACTCCTGCTGAAGCGACTGATCTCCACACTGTTATAAAGATGGCGTTTATTAAAGAGGAGAGTGAAGATGTGAAGATTGAAGAAACATTCAGAGTCAAACAGGAAGATCTGCAGGAACAAACAGGTTAATTTTTCTTTCTCAAAGACCAACTCAGTCATTTGATCCTCATTCAGATATATTTTAATAATAAGAATACTAAATTAAATGCATCTTGCAGCCCTGAGTGTGCTGCCTAGTTCTCCTAAACGCACATAAGCACTCATTGAAAGACAGGAATGAGTTTCTTGTTACTTGTTCTCATTTCTTTTGTCATTCTTTTTATGTATTATTAGTTTCCCATTTTCTCTACCTTCTTAAGGTTATTGCTTGTCTTGTTCTTCTACTGTTTTGTAAAGTGCCCTGGCGCTATATAAAATAACTAAAAACAATAAATTAAAAAAGTTTAACTGAGCTGATGACATTTGACCTACAGTATTCTCATAGAAGATATCTGCTATTACAGTAATAGTGTTGGCTTAGTACTTTCCATTTGCGTATGTCACGTTGATCACAATTTAGTTTAAACAGGGTTTCCGAGGGGTCTTAAAATGTCTTCAATTCCAAAATCAAAATTTTAGGCCTTAAAAAAAAGTCTTAAATTTACTGAAATATTGTGATGTAGATCTTAAATGTTTTTTAAACAAATCTTCATTTTCCTTTGTTCATGTTCTGCTACACAATCTGGCCAAAACCCATACAATCACCAACAATCCATCTCAATAAAACTTTCAACTTTTCATTCAAAAAGGTCATTTTAACTCGGAATAGTTTATCATAATAGTTTAAAGGTGCAGTATGTAAGTTTGACACCCAGTGGTTGAACTGGGTATTGCACTCCTAGATCAAAATAAACACACGCGTGGGATGCCAGAGATTGAGTACAGGAGCGAGTGATTTAAACCGTGTTCTAAATAAAATCAACGACACGCGATAGAAGGAATTATGTTCCATATTAAAAGGAGTTTTAGTTCTAACCAACACCTCGAATTGAGATATTAGAAACGGTTTCTATTTCTCACAGCTCAACATGTGAAACCTATGACAGTGCACCTCAGGTAAGCCTCGTGTGTTTTATTCAGTGCTAAATGCTAACAATGTGAGTTTGAATGGATTCTAAACCTTACCGTTTCGTGAGTGAGTGCTTATTCTGTGCTTCTGAAAGGCTGTATTTACATTTTTGTCGTGTTTCGTCTGGTGCAAAGAGTCAAACTGCTGTTTGCGTGTTGCTAGGACACGAGATTACAATGTAACCTGCTCACCTAATGTTTACGTTTGTAATATTTATATCATTTGCTAATTAATAACCTCATGTGGAACTGAATCTGTCTCATTTCGACGTCTGATACTGTCCATTTCGGTCACGGGCGCATGCTTTCAGAGCCTTTCTGAATGAATGAATGAAATACGCTGTTTTCCAACAAGGCAACCCGGAGTGCTGAATTATAATTGGCTAAACTGGCATTCTGCAGGTTAACTTTACCTAAACAAAGACAGCGTTCCGGCACGGAAAAACCATTTTCAAAGCAGAATATCTGACTTCAGCATTGTTTTTCAGTTAAACAAGTATGTTCACTTGGGATGTTTCTTAAATATCTGCAAACATATTATGGTATTTTTATGCTTTAGAAGAATCAATAACTTACAAACAGCACCTTTAATTATTTTCCTCACAATAACATTTGTTTAATTGTGCTCCATGTATTTACTGCTGAGGACATCGACCTGGACAGATTGTTGTGCATAGATTTAGTTTATTATAGTTTTTAAAACGTTTAAAACATTTGTTTATTTTTTATTATTTTTTTAAAGAAAGTTTATGTTGAAAAAAAGTGTATGGATACAAGTAAAGTAAATTATTAATTTATTATTGTATTATTAAATGTGTTAAATTATAAAAAAAATTGTGCAAATAAAAATCTTTTCCATTTGGGCCATTTGAAAAATGCCTTAGTCTTTCGCCCTTTATGAGTCTAGAATTTCAGTCATAATGGTCTTAAAAATCCTTATAAAGTCTTACATTTAACTTGGTGAAACCTGCAGAAACCCTGGTTTAAAGTTTGTCAAAAAATGTGGATGCTCCCAATTTTAAACATGCTGAATGAAATGGACACTAAAATAATTAATTGTTATAAAACATTGTACAGTATTCTAAACTATATGATGATGTTGTGTGACGACGAGAGACAAAATGAACAAATGATAGTGAAACTATAACATTCAGCATTGCACTGACTACAACTGGCCAACAAACTAGTCTAAAAATGACTTTTGCTGCTTAAGAAATGGATTACAGCATGCTGATGATATGCAAACATTTGAGTGTAAAGTTCGTCAGAAATTCTCAGAATATTGACCATGTTCTTCATCTACCAGCAGACGCCGCCATTGGAATCTTTTTGCTTGAGACTTTTTTTAAAGAATTAATTTTAGATCCTGAAACAGTGTTATGCTGCTTAGGCATGGAATGATAACTGCTTTTTAAGATATACCGCGGTTTGGAAAAGGTTTTAAAACTGGCAAAATTTTCTACTATACCATTCCTATTAATGTTTTGTTTTAAGTTTTTTATGACAACAGTATCTCCAGCAGAAAAGATATCCAAAGATGTCGTTTTAAATTGTAAAGTAATCTGTGTTTTTGAACAAATGAAGACAGCAGAAGTCAGTGATTCATTTAAATGATTTAGCCTGACATGTTTACTGCTTTAAAATATCTAAAAAGTTTCTCAAAAAATATATATTGTGTTCAAAGGAGAAAAAAAAGTTTACCCAGACATTTAAAAAATATATATTTTACAGCAGTTATCACAGTACTGTAAAACTGTGATAAATTTATCCAAGATTATCCTCCCGTCAGAATCTTATACTGGGCCATGCTTAATGCTGCGTTCACACCAGACGCGGAAGAAGCGTCAAGCGCGAGTGATTTACATGTTAAGTCAATGCAATGCATTGACGTGCTTAACGCGCAAATTGCTCGAGTTCAAAAATCTGAAGTTCTGTGGACATTCGCGCCGCGTTAACCAATCAGGAACTTGCTCTTGTGGGGGCATGATTGTGACGTAGCACCTGTTGTTGGTGTCCCGGGGGAAATCCTCCAGCCGACACGATAACAGTTCATCAAACTGGGCTTGGCTCAGTCAGAAGCACTTCTGAAAGCCTCCGTCATCCAGGTTAAGTTTCTGGAGGAGTTTGAGCTCACAGAGCTGGGTGCACCTCTGAAAGTATCTAGTGGACTCAAGACACTGCTCCAAACAAATCAACGGTGTTTTTCAGCCTTTATAAAAGCACATAAACACAGTTTTTTTCTCAATATAATCTATGTTAGCCATTTAGCAACGAAGCTACAGTCACCAGGCAGACAGAAAGCCCTGCCCATGACGCCAATCCACGACTGTTCTGAAGTGAATTTGACGCGCGAATGAAGCGGATTTGGTCTGTCAATGAAGCGAGTAAACTCAAATGTTCATGTGTTTATTTACGCTCGAATAGTGCGATTTATCTGCGCGTTCCGTGTCTGGTGTGAACACAGCATAGTGCTGCTTGATGTTGCAAAGTCATATTTTCTAATTTTATCATTTTTCTTTGTATGTATAGTCATGAACACTTGTTTGTAGAGCAAGTAGCTGTTTATTATTCCTGGTCATTTCTCCAATAGGCAACTGAAGTTCGAAAACTGTAGCATATGAGATCAGGGCCCCGTTTCAGAAAGGAGGTTAAGTGAAAACTCATGAGAGAAAATCTGAGTTTTTCATTTCAAAATGGCAGGTTTGTCAAACTGGAGAAAGCAGGGTAAGTCAAGCCTGTTTCTAAAAGAGAGGTAACTTTAACTCAGTCAGTTACCGTGGTCACTTACTCTGTGAACCTAACCTGGTCAGGAGCAGGTTTTATTCTCTAAACTCTGAGTTTCTGTCAGTCTTCCCCCTTTTTTACAGATGAAGCGGTATTTCTTGCTTAGACTTGCGTTTCTAGCCATCTATTTTTATGTGCAGTTTGGAAAGGCTATGAGCATAAAAAAAATCTGTAGATGGAAACGTCATGATGCACATAACTTTTGAAATATAGGCATAAAAAACATGTGCATAATTGAGTAGGATAAACTTTTTATTCGATAAGAAAAGATAAACTTACATAAACTACGCAAGCACTGTTACTGAACAAATTCCAGTATGCGCATTAAAAAAGGTTTGTTATAAGAGATCATATGATGATGAAAATGTGTGTGAATGGACAAACCAGTAGACTGAGCACACTGTAAAACATCTGAAATGTTGTTCTGGTCATTCTAAAATGCCTTAACCGTTTTAGTATTAATATTATTATATTATTAATGACCTCCAGAGCGTCTGGAGCATGTCAAGAGCGTCTGTTCTCCGCGTCTCATGGCTTCAAACGCCACCACGTGTTCATTGTGTGCCGGCATTGTCCTCTGAGGTGAAAGTCAGTTAAATAAAGAAAAGATTCATGTAGCTTCTTCTACCGCAGTAAATTCTGTTTTTACTGTTGATTTTTGGCGCCAGTTAATCAGGAAGTGACACTTTTGTTCTTCTGGATGGAAACGCTGCTTTATTCGCACGTCTTTTATGCGATATTCCAGTTTTGCAAATAAATTTAATTAGCATTTTTGGATGGAAACACAGCTATTGCCTACATTTCAGTCACACAAAGAACAAAGTCACATACGAGAATGGCTTGTCCTTCTTTAACAAATAATTAGCTTAATTCACAGACCTTCGACAGGGACATGTACTGTAACTAGATTAATGGGATTATTACTCGTTCTAAAAACTATTTTTAGTACTGCTTATATTCTTATTATTCAAATATTTTTATTGATTTTTCAAAAGTCTTCAATTTTTCCACAACATATATATTGAACAACAAATTAACATGGTACATAGCTACAGACATACTTACACCCCATAAGGAAAAAGGAAGAAAGAGAAAAATAAAAAAATTATTAAAAATAGATAAAACAAATTAGGGATAAACTCTCATTTAGGTTATAATAACCACTGAGCGTTCAATGTAGGATAGGAAAGGCTGCCAAACCTCATGAAACTTTTTTGTAGAGCCTCGGATGGTGTACTTAAGGTGCTCGAGTTTAAGATGTGATAACACGTCTAATATCCAATGTTTGTGAGATGGCGGGTTTGTTTTTTTCCACCTGAGAAGAATCAGGCATCTGGCCAATAAAGAAGAAAAGGCAATGATTTCTACGTGATTAGCTGACAGGTACATTTCTTCTGGCACTGAAAAATTGAGGTCGAGGGATTAGGATCCATATCTTTATTACATATAGATGAAAATGATCTAAAAATATCGGTCCAAAATGTATGTAATCTAGGGCATCCCCAGAACATATGATTCAGATCTGCTGGCTCCAAACCACATCTGGGGCAAGATGAATTTGACCCTGGATACATTTTTGCCAGCTGGCTCCTAGATGGGTGAAGCCTATGAACAGAGATGGGAAGTAACGAAGTACAAATACTTTGTTACTGTACTTAAGTAGTTTTTTTGCATATCAGTACTTTTCTCCACTACATATTTTTTTGACAACTTTTTACTTTTACTTCTTACATTTTTACACAAATATCTGTACTTTCTACTTCGTACATTTTTTAAACCACGGTCGTTACTTTCGTTTTCATGGGTTTGGTGGCGCGATCTATATTATTTCTTGTCATTGCGCAATAATATGAGCGCCTTTTAGATGCAGTCAGTCTATTTTTCCTCATTGCCCGCCTGCGTGCTGCAGCGCGTGGCTTTTCATCTGTACATGCTACGGATGGCTTCAGAGGTATGACAGAGGGAGTCGGCGAATTTAACATGACTGATGCTGCCCTGTTTGCAGAGAAATAAGACTCCTTTTGCTCGATCGGATCACAGGTAAACAAGAGAGACATATTCCAGTTCAAAAACATGCCGTTTAAATGCTTATAAGCCTTCTGTCCACTTCCGATACTGCACGGGTTTCTCTGGTCTTTCAATCTTATACCGCTCAAAATAGTTTTTTTTTGTAAATTTAGTTGTACATTTGTACATTTAAGACTAAAACAATCAAATACTTTATAAAAAATTTATGTATTGCGATTTATTTCCTTTATTTCTGATAAGTTCATATTTCCTAATACAGAATTTATGCTGGTTTTCAGTTTTTATTGATTTTTTTATTGACTATATTTTACATATTGGCCTATACTGTTGTCTTCAATTAATAATTTTTAACAAATATTTTACAACAACAAAAGTAACTATACTGGGCAATTTATGAATAAAAAATATAATGCAAAAGATCCTAAATTTATCACATGTAAAAAGATCATACACAAGCATTTTTTGTAGTTTGTAGTCACGGCTGTGTATGTTGCTTTTCACATATAAGTTTTACAGTTTTTCTCAGTCACTTTAGCACATTTCTCAGATCAGAATTGAAATTTGCAAAGCAGTAGGCCTAAGTGCATTTCTCAAAACAACACGTATAAATAGCAAAACATTATGGATTACCTGCAAAAGTCAGTCTCCTGCTCAAAATCCTTAGTTCATCTCTCAAAACTAAATTTCTGTGTTGATGAACATGTCAGTGGCGTCAGAATGACATGTCCTTGTGTCATTACTTAGTAGTCATGTTGTCAATAACAGTGTACTCTGGAGGGCTGTTCTGGTGTAAACTATGGCAATATTTTTTTGGCTGTTTGTATTGTAATTAGTTGCCGGATCATGTCATTGTGATATTGAAAGGACAAGACAGAACCTCCTTTTAGACCTTCATTAGAAAAAGTCGTCAACATTCAGTTGGGAGAAATGAACCAGTTGCAGTCAGATTTAGAAAAAAAGTCTAATAGAAACTTGTTCATAATAAGAAACTGCTTTTCTGATGTCCACAAGTGACACAATGATGATCTGAAGATTGAACAGGAAGGTTTGAGAATTTCAGTTCTGATCTGAGAAAAACTGTAACAGAATTAATGATTATCTGTTAAATAAAATAACCACAATACCTGAAAAAACACTGAAATAGTGGTTTATATGAGAGCTGCTAATGCAAAAATAAATAAATAAATAATAGTTTGCAGTCAAATATAAGTATTTATTTTAGCAAAAGAAAAAAATGCAATATATTTTGGACAGAATGCAGTGTAAAATGTAAGACATTATTTATAAAGATAGACAGGCCTACAGCATTATTATTAGGGTGTATGAACATGAATGGCAGCTGTTGTTTTTTATCTAACAGCCGCAAAACTACATGATGAACGCTGTGAGTTTGCGTCAGGGTGATGAAACATAAGCTGCCTTTTTAAGCAGTGTTGTTAAGCTATATTGCAGGGTTTGATGCTGCTTGGCTACTTTCATGAAATTGGCAACAAACATTTTACATAAAAATTGGAAATGTAAGTTAGTTTATATTTATGTATCAATAGGATATGATAGTTCCCTATCTCACTCACTATCCTTTAGCTTCGTCCCTGATTTATCAGGGGTCGCCACAGCAGAATGAACCGCCAATTATTCCGGCATGTTTTACACAGCGGATACCCTTCCAGCTGCAACCCAGCACTGGGAAACACCCACACACTTATACACTACTGCCAATTTAGTTACCTATTATTCACCTATACCGCATGTCTTTGGACTGGTTGAAACGAGTACTTTTTACTTTTGTACATTTTTCAGGCGGGTACTTCTTTACTTTTACTTAAGTACAAAAGTGTAGTCAGTACTTCTACTTTTACCAGAGTCGTTTTAAACATGAGTATCTGTACTTCTACTTAAGTAAAGGATGTGTGTACTTTTGCCATCTCTGCCTATGAAGCACCTTAAACTGAAGAAGACCATGTCTAATACATACAGAAGATGAGTGTACCAGTTCTATGGCGTACTGCCAGGCTGTATCTGATATTTTTATTCCCAGTTCGTCTTCCCATTTTTGCTATATACGATTTAGGGAAGTAGAGGCTGTTCTTTGGATCAATTCATATATATTATGGACATCATACCCCCCTGATATGGGTGCATATTTACCAATTCATCTATCCAGCATGCTTCTGGCATTTGGAATACATGTATCTGGATTTGACAGAAAAAGAAGAAGATCATCAGCATATAGCAGGAGCTTATATCCTTAATACGGTTGTAAGAGGTTCGACGGCAGTGTCAGAGCAGAGGGGACAGAGGGCATCCCTGTCTCGTTCCCCTAGAGAGTGGAATGCATTTAGAAATTATGTTATTTGTTGGAATGGATGCTTGGGGCCTGGAATATAAAAATTTAACCCAGGAACAGAATCCAGGGCCAAAACCAAATTTTTAAGCACTATAAATGAATAGATATACTTTATTCTATCAAATGCCTTATGGGCATCTAAAGAAATTAAGACATCTAGATTGGTATTATTTTTAGGTGAATAAATAATATTCAATAAGCGACGAAGGTTGTAAGATAACTGTCTCCCAACAATAAAACCAGTTTGATCTGGGTGAATTATCTTTCTCATGACTGACTCCACTCTGATTGCCAGCACTTTAGCCAGGATCTTATAATCACAGCAGAGTAAGCTTATTGGACGATAAGATTCACATTAAGGTGGATCCTTATCCTTTTTAAGATGTACGGTTATAACAGCTGATGTCATGAAGGGGGGGAGTGATTCCGAGACAAGAGCTTCAGCAAATACCTTGTACAACAGGGAGGTTAGCTTGGCAGTAAACTTCTTATAAAATTTGTCCAGGAAGCCATCAGGGCCTGGTGCTTTTCTGGTTTTCAATTTTTTGATTGCATTTTCAATTTCAGAAGGTGTTATATTTCCTTCTAATGCCAACTGATCTGAATCACAGAGGGATGGTAATTCTAAATAATAAAAAAAGCTCTCAATACGTTCAATGTCATTTACCTCAGAGCTGTAAAGAGTTTTATAGAAGTTTTTAAATTGATCAATAATTCCCTGTTGATCAGTAATAATACTGCCATCATCCTTACTAACTGCTGCTATAAAACCAGCTGCTGAGGATTGTTTCAGTTGGTAACACAATAACCTGCCAGCTCATTCACCATGTTCATAATGAATCTGGCATGATCTTATGTGGAGATCCTCTGCATTTTCACTTGTCAAGGAGTCATATTCCGCTTGCAGAAGAAGTCTTTTCTTATGGAGCTCTTCGGAAGGTATAGGCATAGGATGCTATAACTTATCTCTGTGGATTCATTTGTCTCAAGGAAGAAATCAATTTGAGCATCAATAAATTTTACAAAATCGTCGTCTGCCAAGAATCTTGAGTTAAACCGACATGTATGTTGGGGGATTACATTGCCTGGAAAACATAGCTTTAGTAAGACAATGGTCCGAAATAACAATACTACCATACTCCACTCCTGACATTAAGGGAAGTAACTGCTTGTCCAAGAGAAAATGGTCAATCCTGGAATAGGTTTGATGCACAGGTAAAAAGAAGGAAAATTGCATGGAAGATAACTCTTTATAGGATATTTAAAGAATATTTAAACAGCACTTAGATTGAGCCAGGACTAGGCCTTGTATAAATTAGGCTATATAAGCCACATTTATAAAATGGCCTTAGAAAAGTGTATTACTGGTGTGCACCTGGAGTCAAAAAAATGACACTGACGTATTTTAAGACATCTCACTGCAAGTTATTTTGAGTTGAGACAGCTCAAACATGCAATTTTATCTTGACTAGCCTTAAACCTTGTTTGTGAAACTGGGGGTATATGTCTGAAGGAAGGAGTTGATACATTGTGCTGACTGACTTAATGTATTACTCAAAAAGCTAGAGCAGTCCAAAACTGGGTGCAAAACACAATTAATTTAAAATCGCCTCCTAAAATTAAATTGTATGTGTCGAGACTAGGCAAAATTAAAAAATAAATCACTGAAAAATTGTACATTGTCCCAATTAGGAGCATACACATTGGCCAGGACCACAGACATGTTAAAAAGTTTACCTTGGATTATTATGTTTCTGCCATTTTTATCCAACATATTTGACTCCATAACAAACTGTACATTCTTATATGCAATGCCCCTACTTTTGCTATTGAAGTTGGAATGATATATTTGTGTAAAGCCTCCTCTATTAAGTTTCTCTTAATCTTTTTTTCAACAGATGAGTCTCCTGTAAATATACAATATCAGATTTTAACTTATTAAGATATGCGAACACCTTGTTTCCTTTCACTGGGTGATTTAGCCCCCGAACATTCCAACTGGTAAAGTTTGTCTTTACTCCACCCATTTTATGGAGGGCTGTCGAAAACATTTATCAGAAGCATCCGAAAGTATGCGGTTTTGTATGTAGAGGAGTGTGGGGGAGAGAGAGGAAAGAAAAAATAGAGAGAAAAAAGGGGTGATCGCACATACACTTATAAACACAAAACAAAACAATATTTAAACCTTGCGTGTAAATGTGATGTGTTTACCAGTCAGGCACAGAATGAACAAGTATTCCCTGTCTGGTTCACAAATTTTAGAAAAAAACATTTTGTTGTAATTATGAACATATACGAATAAAAATAGGCCATTTACATCTTTCAAATCTGTGTCTTATCAATATGACCAAAATGACTTTTATGAGAAACTCTGAAAACTGCAGTGACAAAGTTTCAATTTACTATATCTTCTATGTTAAGCCGCTTTGACACAATTTACTTTGTGAAAGCACTAGGTAAATAAAGATTAATTGAATTGAATCTGCTTAAATGTGTACACGTTAATGGACCAAACAAAATATGATCTGATTTATTTTACATTTAATGTGCATCAAAATTACAGTGTGTGTAGCCAATGTTTCCAATGTGTTTTCAGCTTTTGATGAGTTGTTAAGACTTAATGAAGCATAATGTTATATTTATTTTAATTTTTTTTCAGACCCAATTGAAGAGAATGAAGGGAGTAAAGAGGAGGAACATCATGTCAAAATTGAGGAAAAAACTCATTTACAGACTGATGGTATTTTGAAAAGGAGAGACGAGAATCGTTTCACCTGCACTCAGTGTGAAAAGAGTTTTGGAAAAAAAGGCAGTCTTAAGATTCACATGATGATCCACACTGGAGAGAAACCATTCACATGCACTCAGTGTGGGAAGAGTTTCAGCCAATCATCAAACCTTAATAATCACATGAAAATCCACACTGGAGAGAAACCATTCACATGCACTCAGTGTGGGAAGAGTTTTAGCAGATCATCATCCCTTAATCTACACATGATGATCCACACTGGAGAGAAACCATTCACATGCACTCAGTGTGGGAAGAGTTTCAGCAGATCATCATACCTTTATCTACACATAAGGAACCACACTGGAGAGAAACCATTCACATGCACTCAGTGTGGGAAGAGTTTTAACTGGTCATCACACCTTAATCAACACATGAGGATCCACACTGGAGAGAAACCATTCACATGCACTCAGTGTGGGAAGAGTTTCATCTCCTCATCACACCTTAATCTACACATGAGGATTCACACTGGAGAGAAACCATTCACATGCACTCAGTGTGGGAAGAGTTTCAGCTCCTCATCACACCTTAATCTACACATGAGGATTCACACTTGAGAGAAACTATTCACATGCACTCAGTGTGGGAAGAGTTTCATCTCCTCATCACACCTTAATCTACACATGAGGATTCACACTGGAGAGAAACCATTCACATGCACTCAGTGTGGGAAGAGTGTCAGCTCCTCATCACACCTTAATAAACACATGATAGCCACACTGGAGAGAAACCATACGGTTTTGCACTTAAGCCGCGGTCACACTAGACTTTTCTCCCTCCCCATAGACTTCCATTCATATGCACACGAATGCGTCAGACCAGAAACGCAAGTTCGTACATCAAGTTTCACAGTTCGCTGCATTGCAAAGTTCAAGCTTGGTGAACTCTGACCTGCAAAATCGCATCACTTCACTGTGTGAGACCAATCAAAGATCAAAACATGACCTCTCTGGACAGAAATTTAAAATATGGACCAATCGCTCTCTTTTTTATGTCTAGTCATCTTGTTTAATCCCGCCCCTTTTTGCAGCGCCGTACAACAGAATTTCGCATGCTCAAAACTCTAGTGTGACCGCAGCTTCGGTGTGAGATGAGTTTCAGCAAACTTATCAGACCTTAATAACACATGAAGACCCCACTGGAGAGAAAACCATTCACATACACTCAGTGATCAGTGTCTACAGAGTTTTGCTCATTCGGCTCAGCTTAAGAAACACATGGACAAAGTTGCGCACATGTCATGAATGTGTAGTAGACTCTCACTTTAAATGCTTGCGTTGCGTGCTAATCACGTCAAGGCTTTATAAGAGCAGGTGAGCGCTCCATCTCTGGTTGGCATCTTGTTGTTTTGACCTGTTGATGGGATTCTCTCTACTAGCCCTCCAGTGAGTAAAGCATGTTGGAAACCGTGAGTAAGAGTAGAGTATATGTAGAAAAAAAGAAAAGAGTTGTAAGGAGTGTCGTTGTTTTGCAAAGTCTAGCTGCTGCTTTGCTGTAATTTGAGTGGCATCCCGCCTTATTCGGAAGCGGTATTTCCAGGAGTGTGTGTATTGGAATTCTGACGTAAGCGCCTCGGATTCCATATCATCGGTGGCTAATTCATGTGCGTGGACTTTGTATGATTTACACAGGTCCTCAAACCACCTGCGCGTGTTGCCGTCGGAAACCATCTTTCGTAGTGTGTTGTTACTTTCCCTGAGTGATGCGATTTTTGTATTGTTGGTTTGTTTTCTATTTTTTCCCCCTTTGTATGTATTATTAGGGGCCAAGCACCAAAGGTGCGAAGGCACCTATTGTTTTTGTTCTGGTTCTTATTATTATTATTATTATTATTATTATTACTATTATTATTCCGCCGTGATTTGAATGGCAGCCCATATAACCGATGGTAGGAAAGTTGTGAAATTTGGCACATGGGTAGAGAACATTGAATTCATCAAATGGACCAAATTTGGACCCTGTAAGCCTTACTCTCTAGCACCACCTGGTCCAAAGTTGCAATTTTGAAATGGTTATAACTTTTGAACCATAGGTGGCAAATTCAAAATTATTTTTTTTCCTTGATTTATTGGTTAATGCCAATGCAAATTGACACCAAATTTTAAAAATCGTAAGGTCTAGTTTTTTTTTCTAAAATCATGAGTTTACAAAACCTACTTTTTCAAACTCGTACTAGACGGATGGTCCAATTGTCACCAAAACTGAACCAGGTCATCTTCAGACCATGCTGACAAAAAGTTATCAAAAGAAAGTTGATTAGTTGTGAAATTATACGCGAACAAATTGTTGAAAGTCGTCGTAAATTTGATCATTAGGCTATATCTCCCCAACGCTTTGGGTTATTGTCACCAAACTTGCTGTGTGTTATGACCACTATGGTGTGAGGTGGCCTGCACAGTTTTGGCGCAGCGCCACCTAGTGGTCAGGAGATATGAAAAATGGCTATTTTTGCAAATATCTCATGAGCCCTTGGGCAAAAATTCACAAAATTGGTCTCATTGCATTCAGAGAGACATTCTGAGTCGACTGATATCCAATTTTCCCATATTAGCCATTTTAGGTGTCGGCCATTTTGAATTTTGTCCAAAAACGTCATATTTTATCAATGCAATGAGTTATTGCCACCAAAATTGGTACGCATGTTCATCTCCATGCCCTGAAAGTGCGCAAAAAATTTCGGACCAGCGCCACCTTGTGGTCAAAAGTTATAAAGAAATTTCGAAAAATGCTAATAACTTCTGCTGCGTTAACCTTATTGTCACGTGACTGGTCTTGATAGATTCCTTGAAAGGTCTTGCACGGATTGGCACCAAATTTTCCATAATTTGACCAACTTCCTGTCTGCCATTGTTATGCAAATGGTAACGCTACTTTTTCGAACTTCTCCTAGACCGTTGGTCCAATTTTCACCAAATTTGACTCAGATCATCTTCAGACCATTCTGACAAAAAGTTATCAAATTCGTGCCGATAGGCGTAACAGTTTTTGTGTATTACACCGACAAATGTGCTGACATGATGCCAAGCAACATGTGAGGCTGTATCTCTGCGATGCTTAAAGATATTGACAACAAATTTTAGGTGTGTCATCGCCATATCACAATGAACAAACCATAAAAATTTGGTGACAGCGCCACCTATGGGTCAAGAGTTATAAACCATTCATTATTCATTGTAGAGACTCGCTGGTTGAAACCGGTTTGAATCAGGCTTGGATATCGGAGCTCCCAGATCTGGATAACAGATTGTCTTCCCCCCCAACACTCTGGCCGCAGCTGTCAGGACCCTGCAGCTAATTTTGGTTAATCGTTAACCAACTATACAAAGACGCCCTTCAAATTCTCTTCATCACGAGGTTTTTGAATGACCATCATGCGTTCGACCACGAGATGAACAGAGTTTCCAAAAGAAATGAATTCAGAGACAAAAGAAATGAATGAGAAACTTAAAGACAATTCTCTTATAAATGTTATGACCCAGGCAAAATTTGATATTTTGAATGACATTTATAGGTATTGATGTGCTGTGTTTATTCCAACCAACCAGGTTCATAATGTGTGATAATGTGTTTTTACCCCTAAAACGGGCTAAAATGATCTGTATGTGTGTGAAATGCTTCGTGTTTAGTGTTGAACGAAATGATTTCTTATTTGCAATACATTGCTGTAAATGAGAATTTTGTGATACGAACCATATTCGTCTTGTAACATTTGATGTCAGATAGTTACAATTTTACCAGAGATTTTTCCACATGAAAATCTCTTGCAGACGGTTAATTATTAAGCCTGCCTACACTGGTACGGGGCGTGGCCCCGCCCTTCATCTTGCCGTTCATTGGACGACAGTGTCATGAGGGATGGCTCAGAGCAAGCCGTATAAAACCTCCTTGCAGCGTCCAATCTGCGCGCAGCCTTTTTGCATTAGCTGGCAGACGCCCGCTGATGCTTCTCCACCCCTAATCGCCACCACGCGGTTAGGCCAACATCACAAACTCTTCCTCCAAAACCTGTTAAGTTTCGCAACCGCTGAAGCTTCCGCGAACCGACTCTCCCCGGAGTCTGTACCCCGGTTACCCACGGCAATCAGCTACACTCACGCCGAGTGAGCCCCAGCGACGTCACAGAGAAGCCACGCTTATGCCACTTGTTTCCTCAAGCCCTCCGGCGAGGGAAAATCCAAGGAAGATTCCAACAAACTCGCAAGTAACACGAATAATTGTTGTCTCTTTCTGATCGGGTGCATATGATTTTAAGCAGTTAAAGATAAGTAAATTCTCTGCTTTTGTGGTTTCTCAGGTGATTCTAAGATCTAGTACGAAATAGATCGGCTGGACTGTTTGTTCAATTCATTTTGCATCCTCTGAACTGCCTGTGTGTGTGTGTGAACGTGTGTGTGCATTTATTTGTTTGTTTGTTTGTTTGTTTGTGGTTTTGATTACTACGTAGTTAGCCTCGTGTATCAAATAGTGTAGCTCAATAAATCTTTGTTCTCCTTTAAAGAACCGTGTTCTCGTTTATGTGCTTTGTAAGTCTTTGCCTCACGCTGTAGGTCGTGTTACCTTGCTAAAAGTTAACCCTATTCCGTGTTATGTTATTATCGCTTGGCCACGAAAATAATATAGACGAGAATTAATAAATGTGATTGTCTCTATTTGCGGGACACACAAGTTTGAATCTTTGATCTGATTCAATCTGACTCAATTGAGTCGAATCAATGATTCAAATCTTCAGGATCAGAGTCATTGATCTGAGCTAATAATTCCTAAATCGATCTTTTAACGTAGATTGATTTCTTACATAATGGTGGAGGATTTTTGGGCAGTTTGAACAGACTTTTAAGCACAAAACAGTGTTTTTATCTTTTCTATTTTTGTCCGGAAGACAAGATTAGAGACAGAGAATCAAAGGAGTTGTGTTACTGTTCGATTCATTGTGGTACCCAGCGTGTCTGAACGCACGAATGCATCTCGAGCGCTTCTGAGAAAGCGAACTGCAGAATAGTTGTCCACGAGACAAAGCCGCTGTAAAAGCGTACAAACAGAGAAACAATAAGCGATGTTCCTTATTCTTTCTTATAAAGGCCTTCCACAGTAGATTTAAAGGTGCGTGTCCCAGCTTTAAAGTCTAACTGTGCGTTTCTCCCTGGTCAAAATTAAGCACAGAGTAGCTAACTGTCTTTTTTGCCACTTTTGATTCACTAACGCATGAGTTAGCGAAACTCCAGCGCTGCGCTCGGGAAGAGCTGCTGAGAGTATTTTCACGGGAGAACTTTAACTTGATCAATTAAGTTGTGTGGTTTAATCCACGTGTGTCTTTGACTGAGAGAAGTCCTGACACAGAGCGCTGATCCGCCGTGATCCAATAGTGCTCCATTCTTGTGAAATGTGCAGCCATTTCCAGTGTTGGGGAGTAACGGAATACATGTACCGGCGGTACGTATTTAGAATACTATTCTTGAGTAACTGTATTCCGTTACAGTTACTATTTTTAAACAGGGTATTTAGAATACAGTTACTTTCCTAATACCATAAGGAAATACTTGGAATACTTCGGGCGATGCGTGTCTGGCCCATAATAATATTACTAAATTGCCGCCGAAACCATAGAAACAGAAGCTACACTCCCGACTGCAATCACCAGCGTTAACTCAGTGAGACTCACGCAAATGACCCTGTTCTCACACTCTCACGCCACACCTCCATTTTCTCACGCAGAAAAAAGGACGATCGCAAACACAGAACAACCGGACAACAACCAAGATTTTCAGATAAACTGCTTTTTTTGCCGTCATTGTTCGTGAATTTGCTGCTTGATGTTTCGTTTGCACTGTTCATAAAGCAAATTGCCATCAAGTGCTCCTGTAGAGCGACTCTTCAGCCAGGGAGGACTCATTTTTACTCCTCATCGCAACAGAATGACAGATAAGCACTTCTAAATGTCTCTATTGCTCCGCTACAACCACCTTTACTTGTCTGTTGATTAGGAAAAAAAGCATAGGTAGTTAGGTACTGTAGATAGGTGGCTATACTGGCTAATATGTTTGACTTAAAACAAAACTTGTTCATTTTGATGTTTACATTTTTGTAAAGCAAACTCATTTTGCATTCTTCTAATATTTGCAATATTGTTCTTAGGTGAGAAGTTTTCATAATAGAAATTAAAATGTTGAATAGAACCTGTTACATTACCTCTGATCAGGGTTTTTTTTTTTTGAGGCATGCACGCGAGTAAAAATGATGATGATTTTTATGCGTTCACTAGAGTGAATCGGATTAATGTTAGTTCCACATCTGTCAGGCACCTGTAGAGTTAATGCGTTCCAGTAAAACATATACAAATAAAATGGAGCGGCTGCTTTTTAACATGAATGACGCTAAATGAAAGTCAAACCGGTGAGCCAAAATAGTGCCCTTCTGAATCAAATCAGCAGGATGCCCTTCTGGATCTTTCACTTACTTTGAAGACATACGACATGAAGACAGACTACCTTTACATTGACATCAGTAGTTATTTGCCTTAATCTGAATAGGACAATAATATAATTACGGTGTTACGTAAAGTGCTTTTTGAACGTCTATTCACGTTTCCTGCAGAGTCTCATGACATTTCGGGTGTTTCATCTTTAATTTTTCGACTTTAACTGCAGTTCGGCACTTTCACTCATGAACATTTCCCCATGACAAACTGGGTTATTAGACGCGAATATTTAGTAAGGAATGGTGGAAGATGTTTTAATGGGATTTGATAGCGCACGACAAATAGAAAGAAAAAAACTTCCGCATTTCGTGATCAGCGTTGCCAGATGTAGCTGACTGATTCCAGCTCAAAAGCTATCCAAAACCCGCCGAAATGCAAATTCAAAACCGCACAATCTGGCAACAAGGTTGTTCGTGATGGGTGTGTGTCTGTGCGGTCCTTTACTGACAGCCTTGTGTGTGGATCTTGTCGCAAAAATGCAGAGAAAAGTCCTACATGACAGTAATATCTTGATTGCGGTGTTTACTTCAATAATGCCACTAATATATGCATACTCCACAAGTCTTAACTCCATTTCTAGTTCAGTTATGACTGTAGTCGGATTAAGGTCATCAAAAATCGCTTTTTACATGGTGACTCAATCAGAGTATTGTCTTAATCGTAATAAAATCATATTAAAGTATTGTTGCCCATGTAAACATACTCAATGTTCGACTCAATCACACTGTCAGGGCTCTGTGAACTTGGATTTGCGAAGCAGCATTTTCTGTACGTTCATCAAAAGCAAGTAGACTATGGCTCACACTTATTGACAGTGGAAGATGATTTACAGTTAAAAATAGTCGAGTCAGTAATCCAACCACAGAAAAAGGCTCAGCCTTCACACTGAATCAGGTAAGCTGTATATTTATGTTTCAATGTAATTAATGCTACACAATTTAAACGCAGCCAGTAATATGTGAATGATGTTTGCACATGGGGAATGGAGGGGAGGGGGGGAAGTGAAAATGGACAGTCTTGGGGGGGCGTGTGTCGTAAAAGTTTGAAAACCCCTGCATTACCTTGGTTTTACATAAACTATTTTGAAGTTTTTCTTTTCTTGTATACCTGAAATTTTTCTGTGCAGACTGTGAAATACAAAGGGTAAGCAAAATGCATATTAAATACATATACTGTATATTACAGACAGTAATGCTGTCTATGTTCAAGCTCTTTTTATGTTTATTACAGAAACAGAAATTGAATTTGTTGACACTTTGATAAATAAACATTATTTAATAAACATAATTATATTGTTTTATTTATTTTTCCCTGTCAGTCATTAGTTTAGCATTAGAGGCCCTTTGTTTTCCTGCAGAAATTGCTACCAACGCATAGTGTGGCATTTAATAGACTTGAAGGCTGTTTTCAAGGGGAAGTATTCCAAGTATTCCAAGTATTTAGAATACAGTACCAGGATTAAGCAAAGTAACGGAATACGTTACAAAATACATTTTAAAGCAGGTATTCTGTATTCTGTAACTAAATACATTTACAAAGTATTCTCCCCAACACTGTAAATAGCCTAATCAGAAATTAAAAATTAATTACTTTAACCTAATTAATTGCTTTTTAAAGTTATCCCATAATTTAAAGGGACAATTCTGCCACCCTCAGGTTGTTTCAAACCTTTATAAATTTCTTTCTTCTGCCAAACATAAACTAAGATATTTTAAAGAATCTTTGTAACCAAACACTACTGACTTCCATACCATAATAGAAAAACAAACACTATGGAAGTGAATGGTGACTGAAAAATGCTTTGTTAAAAACATTCTTCAAAATATCTTCCTTTGTGTCCAGCAGAAGAATAACATTTATACAGGTTTGCAACAACCTGAGGGTGACAGAATTTTTAATTTTTTGGAGTGAACTGTACGTTAAATATTATTTGTCTTTACACCTTTGTAAAGGACTCACATACTGTCTATTAGGATAATTTTGCCATACTTTGTGTATTTCAGATGCTGTGACATCATATAGCATCATCATCAGCAGAGAGCAAGTGACACTGAAAATACACAATTATGGATGTAAGATATAATAGAGGACAGTGAAAATCTTTTATTGGAACATTGTCCTCATCGTGTATATATTATATAATGTACAATGTAAATTGTTATTTCTTGTACAGGCAATAAGTGTTGGTAAAACACTGTCATTTTTGCAAAAATGTACTGTATCAATAAAACCTAATATACCTAATTGGAACAGCATTGTATGTCATATTTGTTTGTACAGTACTATCCCAATAGGACCACAAAATATTATAAAAGATAGAGGTGAATAATAATTTTGACAAATAGATGAGACATTAGGCACACATAATTTCATGATTACCTATAAACTCACCACAAACTTCCAGTGTACATTTGCTTCATTAACAAATCCAATGGCTCCATCATAGTCATCAAATGTGACCTACCTCGATGTGTGGAAAGAAAAAAAAATACACAACATTTGTCTCTATCCTATCAAGTATTATAGCAACAATAAAACAGCACACAGTTAAAACCCATACTACATAAAAACTATACTAAATAAAAAATGTATATAAAATAATGGCTGTCCAATTAATTGTGATTAGTGAAGCTTGTTTGTACTTAATTACTATTAATTGTTTTAAATGGTTGATGGTCCAAAATTTGTAACATTTGAACTAGAGCTTTCTAATGGTATTTTACTTATTTTAAGCCATATACTGTAATGCTTACTGTATTTGATGTAGAAACTTGTATTTTGTATGAACCTGTGAGGGATTTTATGTATTTGTTGTTTTTTATAGATATTTATTGGCAAATGCAATTAATCACAAGTAATCATTTGACAGCACAAAAATACATATTAGGTTATTACATATGATCTCACATTTCTTAACCCCTGCCTGGCCATTAGTTGTCTTGATTTGTGCAAGATGACATCTATGGTGAAGTGATTCATCTGGTATAGCCGGCCAGAAGTATTTGTAGACTTGAGCATGGCTCCAATGTAACATTCAATCGCCTTTAGAAAACAAAATGTAAAGAAAATTTATGATTACAAATGGCATGCAATGTACAAGCTACAGTTACGTCTGGGCTATCTACTTCCATATCATGTACTGGAGGTGAACCCTTGTTTTTTTTTTTTAAATATTATGAAAAACAATGTTGTAAATCATTTAATGAGAAACTTGCCTCGCCTGTAATTAATTCATCAGGCCTCAAACTCTGGAGCTCTTCGTGCCTCAGTGTGAAACTGTTCTGTTCATGTCTGATTACAGAAACCACAATTTCAGTTGGTTTGCATTTTCAAAGGGCATCAACCTACAAAGACATGAAAAATGACATTTCATATCAATTACATATATATCCTATAGGCTACTCTACCAGCACATTGTGTTGTCCTTATACAGACCACTGCCATTACAGTGTTGAATATTTGTACATATTTTACATATTTTTTTTATTTCACAATTCTTCTTTAATGTTTCTATTTCTCCTTAAACTGCTATACAGTAGATGCCTTCAGGCTCTACAAATTACAATGAATTTACTTTAATCTGTGTAGAGTATACATTTTATTTTAATTTAGTCTTTTTGGCCACAAATGATGTTTGATGTTTGTCTATGTAATAAAACCATTAATTTCTGTTTATTTTTGTTCTGTTACAGTTAGTGACTGATTTTGATTTCATAATATGTAGAAATGAATGCAAATGGAAAAATCTTTTGAAAGAATACATTTCTGTTAGTCATACAACTCATAGCAAATAGTGTGACTCCAGAGCAATTTACTGGTTAAAGTGCGAATTTTCAAAAATCTGAGCAAACAGATTCTTACAGTAAATAATGTTAAATTATCCATGTAGCAATGGTGTTTTATAAGGTACATTTTATGTAAAAGCTGTTTGTGTATAAAAACCAAATTCAAAATTATTTATTTTGTTAGTTATGTTGTTAGCTACATTTAATCATAAATCCTCCAAACAGTAAAAGTAAAATCATTAAAAATCATTAAAAAAAAGAAAGAAACAAAACAACATTTGTATAAAAAAAAAAGTTACAAATTTACATTTTTGGAGACCCCAAAGACCCTTAGTGTACACCCCTAACAAAGACTGTAATAAATGATCATACCTCTTTGGCAGCCTGAGATAGGTTACTTGCACGGTCAGTACTGCTGGTATTGACATCTTTGCATTTTTTCTCGATTGACTTTGTTTTCTTCGGAATTGGAACAGTGAGTGGAACATTGTAAAATTTGGACCTGGCAGTCTGAGGCTGTGAACCTTCTGTCTTTGCCCAACCTTCTTGAGATTGGGTTATGTCTTTTCGTGGGATGGGTCTAAATAGCAACTGTTCAGAGAAGTTTTGAGCCATTATGTGTTTCCTGTACCTCCCCTGTAAAGAGCCATACATTTTTCTGACAAATGCTCCTGGCCTCAATCGCCTTTGTTTTTTCACAATTGAGTGTTTCACGATTCCAAACCATCGCTCTACGTGGCAATTTGTGTCCCTTGTTTTACTTGGCACGGAGATGTCATCTTCTTTGTTTGCTACATACCTTTTCAAATCCCCCAACATCAGACCACTCCAAAGTGGAAAAATGCCAAGATAGTTGGCAAAAAGGACATCAACAATGCCTGGGCAGAAGTATGCATTTTCTTCATTCAGTGTAGTCTTGGCATCCTCTTTTTCAAGTTCTTCCTGTACCTCATTCAAGACCTTCTTGAATTCATATGTGAAGGGAGATCTGCCAACAATTGTGCGGGCATTTGTTCTCTCCTCATCATCTTCTTCATGAGTGAAGGGGCTGTTCTGTAAATTGTCTATCTCTTCTATGTCTGGAACCTTGCCTTCTTTTATTAAGTTCTGTATGGCTTTCAGATGAATCAGGACAGTACTGGTGTTGTGTTGCCCAATTAATACAGTACACAGTGAACGGAAGATTTTGAGTGCTGTAATCATCGAGGTAGTGTTTTGCAGCCTTGCAAATGCAAATGTTGCAAAATTCTTTAGACCTTTGTCTGCTGTTTTTCTACCAAATGACTGAGAGACAGCTTTCAGCACATGTGCGGAACATATGTGTAGTACTGTGAATTCTCTGATAACCTTCCATGTTTTCAGTTTTGAACAAATGTCAAAAGCCCTGTCCAAGTAGCTCACAATGCTCTCCCTGTTGAATGACAGAACAACACTTTGGATTAGCGCCCAGCTATAATCCGTTTCAATCTGATGCACTCTTAGTGTTGTGTACTGTGACAGTTTTCTGAGAAACTGCATCAGCCAGAATGCAATCTGTGGTATAGTGTGTTCATTGGTCAGCATCTCACAGACAGGGAGGGGGGTGCATTCTGACCACATCCAGGCAGAGTGAGAGCGTAGTAGAGGAACTTTTTGGTCTGATCTGGAACTTTTGATGCAACATTTCCTGTAGCATCTAGGTATAAGGTCAGAGGAGCCTTCTTTCTTAGGTGTTGCACTACTATCCTTAATCCTGTTTCAGTGTACATATGTACTCCGAAGGGGTCCACTTGAAAGTGCTGTATGTACCCAGGCATCTTGTGATATCTGATATCACATTCCTTCATGATATTTTGAGGAAGGTACATTTCCATGAACACATCATCATGAATTCTTTTAGTCTTTCTAACCTCTGAGCTTATCACTTTTAGAACATTTTTGTTAAGACTTCGAGTTATGTTTCCTGAAATTAGTTCAGGAACGGGTGTTTTTTTAAGTTTACTGTAAAAGAATTGGCTAACTCCTTTGTGTAGGGCTCTTGCAATTCTCCCTCTTCTAGTGTTCGATGCTGGTCTGAAATTTTGTTCACTTTTTTTGTGCGCAATCTTTCCTCTTTGTAGCACGGAGATCTTAACTGGGGTGTCTCCCACTGGCTTCATTTTCTTTTTAAATAAGTTTTTAGCACTGCAGGAAGGAAATGTACAAACTGCTGTAATATTTAAATATGGACTATTAATTTTCCGGCTGTGATTAGTTTTAATATGTTGGCTCTTGAAGGCAAGGGTACAACAGGGATTTTTCTCTCTGAAACTGTTGTACAATACATGGGTCCAGGGTTGTCTCAATTTTGTTGAACAGTGTAGTGGAACAATTGTTTGCCATTTCTTTCTGTTCACTGTAATTACGAACCGTTTCGAAACCACTGGCAGCTTTCTCCATTGTTTTTTGGTCCCTGTACTTCTATGTTTAAGTTTTACTCTGCTCTCCAATGAGACACTCTGTTGGTCGTTGTCTACTTAATTTTTTTCTGGCACTTCCTCAGCGTCTGTGATTTCTTCCTCCAGCTCAACTACACTGTCCAATGAGACACTCTGTTAGTCGTTGTCTACTTCATTTTTTTCTGGCACTTCCTCAGCGTCTGTGATTTCTTCCTCCAGCTCAACTACACTGTCCAATGAGACACTCTGTTAGTCGTTGTCTACTTCATTTTTTTCTGGCACTTCCTCAGCGTCTGTGATTTCTTCCTCCAGCTCAACTACACTGTCCAATGAGACACTCTGTTAGTCGTTGTCTACTTCATTTTTTTCTGGCACTTCCTCAGCGTCTGTGATTTCTTCCTCCAGCTCAACTACACTGTCCAATGAGACACTCTGTTGGTCGTTGTCTGTGTCACTTTTTTCTGGCACTTCCTCAGCGTCTGTGACTTCTTCCTCCAGCTCAACTACACTGTCCAATGAGACACTCTGTTGGTCATGTTTTGCCTCATTTGCTTGTGTGCTGTCATCTAATACTGATTCAGCATCATGAATCATACTCAGATGCAGGTTTTCTGTCTCACTGTCTTGAGTACATGCATCTGTAACATGTCTCTCTTTGTCAGTTTTGTCTGTGTTGCATACTGATGGATCCTCAGTTTTACAATCAGTTGCTTTTTTATCCATTACCTGAGCATCTTTCATCTCTTGTTTACTAACCAAATTCCTTACTCCATTTTGATTGCTGGTCCACATGACCCACAGCCAATGACGGTTTTTTATGTGATCTTGATCAAACAGAATTTGAGACAGTTCAGACCAGATTTTTGAGGAATAAGTCGTATCTCTCTTTGTAATGTTACTGCTCTTCATTGTTTTCAACAAAGCATCCATACCACCAGCCATTGCATACAGGTCTTTCCTCTGGACTCTCTGTCCCTTTTTAACTCTACCCATTTTTTTTATTTATTTCCTTTTTAAGCTAGGAAATAGGAAAAAGACAAAGGTTAAAGTTTTCACAACAATACAGTCAGTTTGTTCTGTAAAATCTTTTTTTCAATAGGGAAAGAAGGCACTACATATTTAAAGCTGCGTTTGGCATTTTAAGCAAGCATTTTAAGCAAACAGTACTTAAATGTATGAATATGGGCTGTCCACAGATTAAAATGATTAAAATTATAAAAGTATTTTGTTACTTAGTTTATGTTACTCACAAGTAATTGAATATTGATAGTTATTCAGTGTACTTTACAAGATATGTTACACTGTATTATTGTTGCAGACATAATCATTTTAATACCACTAAATAATTCTTAGTATCATATCAAATGTTATAATAATAAGTCATAATAAGTCGTAGTCATTGTGCAAAGTCCAGTTCATACATAGTGAGCATATGTCCCTTTTTAATGTATACATCCAAATGCACATGTATCATTAAGCAAATGAAAAAATAAATTTTATGAATCCAGTTATTTATATTGTGAAATTGAATTTTCAGCATGAAATCCCCCTATTTAATCATAATAAACACATTTATGGAGGTTCAAATGGTAGCCTACACTTGGGTTTTTCACTTATTTTAATTAATATTACTTTCATTTAAAGTAGTTTTGATCATGAAATTTTGTAAGTCATTTTGTTAGTTTATAAATGTATCTTTTAAACACCTAGTACAAATCAGGGATTTGCTAGAAACCTTACCTCACCTGTCATCATCCTCACCAGCCATCATGAGATATACACTAATGATAAAATCACTCCAAAAAACAAAACAAAAAGATGCTCACTCAGCGTATGCTACCAATGTACTGTTTTATACATTGCAGACATTTTTACTATATGTGCCCACTTTCCATATAATAGGTAATGTATTTCACGAATGTATCAGTTATTTAGGCCCAATCCCAATTCTACCCCTTAGCCCTTCCCCTTACCCCTACCCCTCGTTTTGCGCGTGCCCGCCAAGGGGTAAGGCTGTCCCAATTCTCTTTAGCTTGAAGGCGTAGGGCTAAGGGCTAAGGGTATACACCCCTTCGAACAAAGATTTTTCAGCAGCACACTTGAAACGAAGGGGTAAGAATATTTCCAAGAATACACCTGCCACAACGGCAGTAAAGCTGAACCCAGAAGTAAGGAGATCCACAAATTAGTATTTTTTGTCAATATTACGAATTTTTACGACAAACAAACACATGATTTATTATATTCATAACCGCGTTCATGTTTTACCGTCATGCTTTTTAAAAAAAACGCAAAAAAAAAAAAAAAACGCTAAATTTCGCGATCTATAATCCCTAATAATAACTCCTGTACAGCAGTCCTACAACATTATGTCACTCGATAACACTCGAATACCCTGTCAGAAATGTCTAGTGGCTGAAAATTAGCTTTTTACAGTGTCTGCTATAATGTTAATGTTGTTTTCGTGTGTTTACATAGATGAATATGGCCACTGTGTAAATACACAGTACAGTTACGATCTTATTGCCACATTAGATCGTTATGATAACATAATATATGCCTTCAGGGATTTCCTGAAGATAAACACCACAAAATAACACTACTGGAATAACTACATCAGTCGCGATCGTCTGATCTCATATGAAGCAAGAGATCGTGATGACATATGATGATGTGTGCAGGTGTTGAAGTGCTGTCCCAATTCTTAGGGGTAAGTTTTGAAGCCCTTCCCCTTAACCCTCGGTTGTAAGGGCCAAGGGGAAGGGGAAGGGGTAGGGCTAGGGGTACAAAAATAGAATTGGGATTGGGCCTTAGTGTTACACTGTAAAAAATTGCTGTTAAAAAACGGTCAGATTCAACAGTAAAATAATGTTTTTTTCAGTAAAACAGTAATATGCTGTTAAAAACAGTGCATTCTGGGTAATATTTCTGTTTTCGAGAAAGTAACCAACAGCAGAAAACTGTGAGTTAACAGAGCTCAGATTCGACGTTTTCAAGTCTGTGTTTGAAATCCCACTTTGTGCACTTGTTCACTATTACATACACTAGTTCACTAATATAGTTCACCTGACAGAGTTAATGAACACTAATGAGTGAATTCAGACACTGATGAACACCTGCTGTAATAATCACATCGCTCTTCACCCTTGAATTTGTAAAGTTAGCCTCTCCTGCTGCTGTAATACAAAGTTTATAAAACACTTTTATTATTGCAATAAAGCTGGGAAGCCAATATGTAGATAAATCTATTTGTCTGAAATTTGTTCAGCTAAATGTTTTGATAAAGGTCTGGATGATGAGCCTCATGCAATCGTTTTTATGCTTGGTGCAGATATTAATTTATAAATGAGAAGTGGAAACAGGAAAAATACCTGATTCTTTTACAGAGTTAAGAAATAACAGACAAAAACAGTTCAATTAAGACAAAGGCACACTCAGACCTCATGAATCAGACCTTGTACCTCAACAATGGTAACAATTAAAATGTTTCATGCCGCAATGCATGTACAAATATCCCAGCATGCATTGGGGCATGAATAAATGATGTAGTATAATGGGCTGCGTCCGAAACCGCATACTTCCATACTATACAGTACGCTTAAATCAGTATGCGAGCCGAGTAGTATGTCCGAATTCTTAGAATTCGAAAATCAGTATGCGAGAAGTACCCGGATGACTTACTACTTCCGGCGAGATTCTGAAGTGCGCATCCCATGGACGCTGCGCTATCCCATGATGCCCCGCGAGAGAATTCATGAATGGACGTGAAGCGACGCAACTGACGCAGGTAGGTCACGTGACCATGAAAAAAAGGCGGATGTAGTACGTCCGAATTCCATTCATACTGCTCACATTCATACTGTATAGAACGTACTTTTCCAACGGCCGAGTAGTACGTTTAAATTCAAATGCAGTACCTACTGAGTAGTAGGCGGTTTCGGACGCAGCCATGGTCTTACTGTTTTCTTTATTTGTGTTTGATTCTGCTGTTGTTTATGTTTAGGCTTTCAGTAGCCAGTTTGTGATGTTTGTGAGTTAAACTGTTAATTTTGTTAGTTGTCACCGTTGTTGAGGTTCATACGCTGATTCTTGATGTCTCTTTGAGTGCAACTTACACCATAGAGTAAAGTGTTTTTGTCCAAGTTATTATTAAAAACGTCTAGAATTCAATGCCACATACAGCCATATATATAACATTTAACAATAAATTAAACATTGGAAAAGCAGTAAATTATTTTAAGTAAAAAAAACAGGTTCTGCCTTATTAAAACCAATATGAACATCAGCAGATCTTGTTAAATTCTTTGGCTTGTTTGCCATATCAAAAGAGCTTTTAAAACAAAGTTCTTAACAATTGCAGCAGCCAAAATAAATTAATGTTAAAAATGTCAGGGCTAAGAGCCCAACTAAAGCAGACTCTGTCCTCCATGATGGTGACGTAACATGTTAACCTTTATCTCAAGAAGAACTTTAGTAGATGTTATACAAAAATAAATGTTTTAGTAATAAGTGTAGCTGCTGATGATGTTTGTAGAGTTGTTTAATCATCTGCTGATATTTTAATGATTTAATCATTTGTTGACCTTCAGGTTTTTTCATTATAAAGCTGTGACTGAAGTTGTAGTTTTTTGTTACTTTATGTTCTGTTGTTTTTTCCCTTCAGTATTTCTTCATTTGTTCATCGCTAATCCTCAATTATCATTTAATTAGTCCTTTAATTAGTTCATTTACTTCAGCTTTGCTCCATGTTTCTTGAACACTCAGTAGTGTGGACACTTGGAAGTGTTCAATTAAAACTGAGGTATTTGCTCTGGGGTTTAAAGGGTTAAAGGTGTGAGAGGTAAAAACACAGTGTAAAAATGTATTTTAACAGTAATATAATGTTATTTTAAACTACGGAAGTAGACTGTAAAAAAACAGTAGATTGCTGGCAACCACAGCTGCCAGTAGTTTACAGTTAAATCAAGGAAAAAACAGTATTTTACTGTAAAACCTGAAGCAAATTTCTTCTGTGTGTCACCGTTGTGGAGGAGAGTAGAGCCAGTGTTTGAGTCAAAGATGAACAATGAACTGCTGATGTTATTCTGCATGTTTCTTTACTTAAAGACAGTGGCTGTTTAGTTGCTGATGCAGTAAGAATCTCTCTGTGTTAATTCCAGCTTTACATGTTTGTGTGCTGCTGTGAAATTTAAGACATTTGGGTTAAAAGGAACTTTTCAAATTAACTAAAATAATTTTGCATTATAAGTATGCTTCTCAGCATATATAGCACATTACTTCATAAACTCATACAGCAGTTGGCAAATTTGAGGCAGTCGCTTTCAATGAACAAAATGAGTTCACTTGAGTATGGTGTATATCAATGTAGTCCATGTATTTTTACAGCAACATACTGTAAACATACTGTAAAATAACAGTACATTGCTGGCAACTGCAGCTGCCAGTAACTTTTAACGGGACAATTTTTAACAGTGTACATGGGGTAATGGTGGATGATCCCAGCTTGATTAAGAAAATGTGTTGAATGTGTGAAGTTGCAGGGAAGGTGATGTAAGCAGATGAGTAAGCAGTTGGTGATGTTTTTTCCAAGCCAATATCCTTCAGTTAAAAATTTGGAAATTTAGTTGAAAACAGTGCTTTGTAGAGTTTTGCCAATAAATAGATGGAGAGAGACTGGTCTGTATTTTTCATCCAATGGGATGTTAAGTGATCTTTTTTTTTAACAGTGAGGTTACCCCGGCCTGTGTAACCCCGCTGGCCCTACACCACCCAACCCGCTCAGAGCTTGGATCGAACCGGTGACCTTCCACATGACAGTTGCTCTAACAAGAAGGCTAAAGACTTTGGTCCCTACTAATGCATTATTAAAATAATATTTAATGCTTAGTTGATGGACTGTGAGTTGGCATGAACTTACAATGAATGACTGTAACACGAACAAATACTGTATTAAGTGTGTTGTTCATTGCTTGTTCATGTTAGTAAATGCATTAACATTAACTAATGCAACCTTATTGTAAAGTGTCACCATTTAGGGTAACACTTTAGAATAATGGTCCATTAGTTAATATTAGTTAATGCATTTACTAACATGAACAAGCAATTTAATACATTTATTACAGTATTTGTTCATCTTTGTTAACGATTTAATGTTAAGTTAAAAAAACTTTAGTTCATGTTAACGCACTGTGCAATAACTAATGTCAACAAACACAACTTTTTGGATTTTACTAATGCATTAATGTTGAACTGTGATTAATAAATGCTGCACAAGATTGGTGACACTTTGTGTTAGTAAATACATTAACTAATGGACCATTATACTAAAAAAACATGAATAATAAAACAAAAAAATAATAAAATAATAAAACAAAAAAATCTCCAGAAGAAAATATACTATTGAGATACTGTAAAAATGTCCTTGCTCCATTACCTTGAATAAATATTTCATGCTACAACAGTATGAATAGATGTTAATAAGTGACATTTTATAATGTGATATACCTTGTCTTTCAGAGGAGGTGAGTGGTTTCTTCGGCAGACCGCCTTTGTCCTCAACTGCTAGAGAAGGATAAAAAACACAGACGGGCAAAAGTCAGTGTCAAAGCAGCAAGACGACAATCTCATCAGCACAGTGTTTTGATTTTGTGTGTCATTGATTTATTATTACAAGATTTATGCTATGGTACATGAACAGTTGAAGACAATAATAAAGGGATATACACCTTGTGCTTCAAAAGCGTTGAGGGCTTCCACCAGTAGCGCATCATCCTCCCATCCACCGTCACCTCTGGATCCCGACGAGCTGGAGCTGGCCGCCGCTGCAGGAAGAGCCTTGTCCTCTGGAGGTTTCTGTGATTTACAGGTTGTAGTTTGCATGAAATGTTGCCAGCATGATTTTTTAATAAAGTCACATTTAAAAATAAATAAAGCCTACCTCTTTGGTGAGAATGTACTGCCGGAACCGCTTCAGTGTCTTGACGGTGATGTCCTCCTCCTTCATCGTCAGCCACTGCCGCACAGAGCAAAACGCCTCCTGTGCCATCTTTTTTTCTTGGGCGCTGCCAGCTTGTGGATCAGCCTGCAGGGTCTTGTGCAGGCTGTACCACTGCCACATCTCCAGGAACGTGAAGGACCTGAAGCGGCCCTGACCGTAGATGGCCCTGTCCACGTTGACCTCGAGGTGGCAGGAAACCTGTGGAAACAGTTGCACATACTGTAACAGAAGATCCTTTATATACTCACCTGGGCCCTCTTTTCTTCCTTGATGGCGACGCTCCTTGATGTGTAGATCCAACACACTGAAATTTCAAAAAGATAATTTATTTGCGCAAAAACAACTTATGCAAATGTATAGCAACATACTTACTACTTAATGTAGCCAACGTCGTTCTCCACCAGCCATTTAAAACTTTGGCCATTGTATTTGCCAAAGTTTAGAATGAGCTGGCCGAGATACTGGACCTCAGATGGCGTACAAGTAATGTGCTGGCATCTTTTTTGGGCTAAGACATATAAATAACATTAATGCAAAAAACAGTCTATGCTGCAGTGTACGCATAGGGCAGAAACGCACAAATCAGATATTACCTTCCTCAAAAGCAGTTTTTTTGTCCTGGCTAGTGTTCCGCTCGAAGCACCTGTTGTGAGAGGCCAGGGTCTTGGCGTCCTTTGATGCTTTAAGAAAGCATTGTTGTCTGTCCTGTGGCACACTGGTGTCAACGATGCTCAGGGTGGGCAACAGTGGATCCATGTCTAATACACCTATAAGAAATATTCATATAAGCATAATAAATACACACAGGAAATATGGTCTTAGCTCTGCAAATACACAAGCTTATGATGAAGTATTAAAATGACATTTTGTGTAAGCCTTTTTTTTTTTGCATTTATTTTTTTAACATTAATTGTTTAACAAATAAATGAAATAGCAAAAGAATTATCTAACAAGGCTTAACAGTGCTGACAGAGATGATGCATTTGACAGTGGCGATGAAAACATGAATTTCTATATCAAATACATTGAATCCATCAATTGCTCTGTTAAATCAAACATTTTTTTAAATGCTTACAGTTGTATTTTGTGTTTTTCATATAACAAAACGGGCAACTATTATATCAACCTCCATATGGTTGATATAAGGTAAGGTAAAATACATTCTAAGGATGTTAAATAAGTTCTATCATTAATCTCATATCATTTACACATGTAATACTTGAAATAACACAACAAATGATATATAATGCATGCACATTTTTATTTTAAACCTTGTAGCAGTAATTGCTGGATATGTTTTTGTCCCAGGCCTTGAGAATCAGTGATATATTATTTAGTCTATGGGAATTACGATTTTACTATATTCTTATGATAACAAATACAAGTGTTGATCATATGTTTTGTCCCAGGCAGTAACAACTAATGATAATAATCGCCATGGTCACATATATTTCTGTATATAAAGGGATATTCATTTATTAGCATGTTTGTTGCTATATTTTAATTAAACAACTGTTTACTATATGGAGCCATCACCGCGACTCGAAAATAATACAAAAGCTAAACTATTTCAGGTTTTGTGCAGCCAAATATACATGTAATTAATATTACAGTATAAAAATAACTTACCACACGAAATCTCTATGACAGGTGAACTTGCTGACGGCGCAGCGTCACGAGCACAGACCAAATACTGCACAGAGTGAAATATTTCAAACATGATGTGACCAAAACATTAATATAACAGAATAAAAATAACTTACCACACGAAATCTCTGTAATGGGCGAACTTCTGACGGCACAGCGTCACGCACACATACAAAATACTGCACAAAAAGTGACATATTTCAAACGTGATGCGACCAATACTGTGCATCAATATAACCTTATAAAAATAACTTCACACGAAATCTCTACGACAGGTGTACGTTCTGAAGGCGCAGTGTCACGAGCACAGACAAAATACTACACAAAGAGTGAAATAATTCAAACGTGAAGTGACCAAAACATACTGTGCATCAATATAACAGTATAAAAATAACTTATCACACGAAATCTCTACGACAGGTGTACTTTCTGACAGAGCAGCGTCACGAGCAAAGACAAAATACTGCACAAAGAGTGAAATATTTCAAACGTGATGTGACCAAAACATACAGTGCATCAATATAACAGTATAAAAATAACTTATCACACGAAATCTCTACGACAGGTGTACTTTCTGACAGAGCAGCGTCACGAGCAAAGACAAAATACTGCACAAAGAGTGAAATATTTCAAACGTGATGTGACCAAAACATACAGTGCATCAATATAACAGTATAAAAATAACTTACCACTTGAAATCTCTACAGCAGATGAATTTATCTCGACAGCAGATGAGCTTTCTGACCCGATAAACAGTGAGCGTCCAGAGCGAGAGAAACTGTAGAAAATCCTCAGCTGCGATTGGCCGTGTGATTTTAAACTTTAGACAATGCAGCCCTCCGATTGGCCCAGGGTCTATTTAAACTGTACACAATCGCGGCTCCTCGTTGGACGAGTGATTTTAAACTTTAGACAATGCAGCCCTCCGATTGGCCCAGGGTCCAATCAAACTGTAGACAATCGCGGCTCCTCATTGGACCAGAGTCTACAGTCTACAGTTGGCATTGCACGTTCCCTGAGCAGACCTCTGCGAATTCCCCAAATGTGGGAATCTCGACTGCATAATTTCTGGTAGTGGGGGACTGCGTTCGCGCTCTCCCCTGAGCGCAGTGGTTCAAGATAGAGTTTGTGCGGTAGTCCTAGACATGGCGGGAGCAGCGCTGCTCTTTTCTCGTCGCTTGTCCAGCGTTTTGCACTCCAGGCAAGCGGCGAGCTTGGCGTATTTGAGGAAGGCCTGCCCACCCATTGTAAGAGGTGTCTGTTCTGTCGCGGGAAACAACGACCCGAACGGTCCTCTCTCCAAGCTGCTAGGCCAAGTCAAGGCACGCGCCAAGGGAGCCCCCGGTGGCTTTGGTCCGTCTAGCGGATGTGCCCTGTGGAATCTCTGAATCATATTTGCCGGCCGGCCGCTATTACTGACGGAACGCATGCAGACCGTGAAAGGTCGTCATTTTATTCGTCACTGGGTAAACGAACGCTTCTGCTCGGATCAGAGGTCACTTTGTTTCAAGAATTGCAATCTTTTGTAGACGTCCGGGGCATTTTGGGCCCAAGGACGATTCTAAACCAACCTGAACCAGGGGCGATGCCACAGCCAGCCATCTGTGGTTTCCCCGTCTCAGGAGTGTAAGCTGTTTGCAGCGGGAGGTTGTTTAGTCAACGCTTCCGCTTTTGTTGGTGAAGTTCTGGTCCAGAACGTTTGCCGATTGTTGTTCTTCAAGCCATGCCGTTTGAGCGCTGTGCTGATCGGCTGACGTAAAAAAAAAAATAGAACATGAAATATAAAAGTCAAGAGCGAAAAGCACGCAGCTCTAGGCAAACACGGTCCAAACCGTAGCAAAGCAGCAGGTCGACATGTCAGAATAGATCAAATCAACAACTATCCAGAGAAACACGGCGTCTGTAGAGACAGGAAACAGCCGGAGGAAAAGAAAGAAAGAACAGGAGACCCCCTACCCTCCCCCCACAGTGGCCGCTGTCCCCCAATCGAGTGCGTCCGGTGGAATCCATGTGTTGGCAGCCCCAACTGTTGACAAAACAACAAGCAGGCAGCTGGTGGAAGCTCAAATTGTTTATTCGTTGACACAGTTACTAGCGAGTGGTTTGCAAGCACAGGGCACGTCTGGTGAAAAGTACAGCGCCCCGTCAGGAGACAGGGGTGGCTGGGCATCACCGTCAGGGAGGACGGCCGATGGAAAACAGCGCCGCCGTTTGCTCCGCCCAGCAACTCATACTTACCTGGCAGGGGAGATACCATGATCAGAAAGGTGGTTCACCCAGGGCGAGGCTTGGCCATTGCACGCCGGTCATGCTGACCCCTGCGAATTCCCCAAATGTGGGAATCTCGACTGCATAATTTCTGGTAATGGGGGACTGCGTTCGCTCTCTCCCCTGAGCGCAGTGGTTCAAGATAGAGTTTGTGCGGTAGTCCTAGACATGGCGGGAGCAGCGCTGCTCTTTTCTCGTCGCTTGTCCAGCGTTTTGCACTCCAGGCAAGCGGCGAGCTTGGCGTATTTGAGGAAGGCCTGCCCACCCATTGTAAGAGGTGTCTGTTCTGTCGCGGGAAACAACGACCCGAACGGTCCTCTCTCCAAGCTGCTAGGCCAAGTCAAGGCACGCGCAAAGGGAGCCCCCGGTGGCTTTCGTCCGTCTAGCGGATGTGCCCTGTGGAATCTCAGAATCATATTTACCGGCCGGCCGCTATTACTGACGGAACGAATGCAGACCGTGAAAGGTCGTCCTTTTATTTGTCACTGGGTAAACGAACGCTTCTGCTCGGATCAGAGGTCACTTTGTTTCGAGAATTGCAATCTTTTGTAGACGTCTGTGGCATTTTGGGCCGAAGGACGATTCTAAACCAATCTGAACCAGGGGCAATGTCACTGCCAGCCATCTGTGGTTTCCCCGTCTCAGGAATGTAAGCTGTTTGCAGCGGGAGGTCGTTTAGTCAATGCTTTCGCTTTTGTTAGTGAAGTTCTGGTCCAGAACGTTTGTCGAGTGTTGTTCTTCAAGCCATGCCGTTTGAGCGCTGTGCTGACGTAAAAAAAATAGAACATAAAATATAAAAGTCAAGAGTGAAAAGCACGCAGCTCTGGGCAAACACGGTCCAAACCGTAGCAAAGCAGCAGGTCGACATGCCAGAATAGATCAAATCAACAACTAACCAGAGAAACACGGCGTCTGTAGAGAAAGAAAACAGCCGGAGGAAAAGAAAGAAAGAACAGGAGACCCCCTACCCTCCCCCCACAGTGACTGCTGTCCCCAAATCGAGTGCGTCCGGTGGAATCCATGTGTTTGTGTTGGCAGCCCCAACTGTTGACAAAACAACAAGCAGGCAGCTGGTGGAAGCTCAAATTCTTTATTCGTTGCCACAGTTACTAGCGAGTGGTTTGCAAGCACAGGGCACGTCTGGTGAAAAGTGCAGCGCCCCGTCAGGAGACAGGGGTGGCTGGGCATGACCGTCAGGGAGGACGGCCGATGGAAAACCGCCCTGCCATTTGCTCCGCCCAGCAATTCATACTTACCTGGCAGGGGAGATACCATGATCAGAAAGGTGGTTCACCCAGGGCGAGGCTTGGCCATTGCACGCCGGTCATGCTGACCCCTGCGAATTCCCCAAATGTGGGAATCTCGACTGCATAATTTCTGGTAGTGGGGGACTGCGTTCGCGCTCTCCCCTGAGCACAGTGGTTCAAGATAGAATTGGTGCAGCAGTTCTACACATGGCGGGGGCAGCGCTGCTCTGTTCTGTGGCTGTGGCTTGTGCAGCGTTTTGCGCTCCAGGCAAGCAGCAAGCTTGGCATATTTGAGGAAGGTCTGCCTACCCATTGTTAGGGGTGTCTGCTCTGACGCGGCAAACAACGACTAGAATGGTCCTCTCTCAAAGCTGCTAGGCCAAGTCAAGGAACGCGCAAAGGGAGCCCCCGGTGGCTTTCGTCCGTCTAGCGGATGTGCCCTGTGGAATCTCAGAATCATATTTACCGGCCGGCCGCTATTACTGACGGAACGAATGCAGACCGTGAAAGGTCGTCCTTTTATTTGTCACTGGGTAAACGAACGCTTCTGCTCGGATCAGAGGTCACTTTGTTTCAAGAATTGCAATCTTTTGTAGACGTCTGTGGCATTTTGGGCCGAAGGACGATTCTAAACCAATCTGAACCAGGGGTGATGTCACTGCCAGCCATCTGTGGTTTCCCCGTCTCAGGAATGTAAGCTGTTTGCAGCGGGAGGTCGTTTAGTCAACGCTTTCGCTTTTGTTAGTGAAGTTCTGGTCCAGAACGTTTGTCGAGTGTTGTTCTTCAAGCCATGCCGTTTGAGCGCTGTGCTGACGTAAAAAAAATAGAACATAAAATATAAAAGTCAAGAGTGAAAAGCACGCAGCTCTAGGCAAACACGGTCCAAACCGTAGCAAAGCAGCAGGTCGACATGCCAGAATAGATCAAATCAACAACTAACCAGAGAAACACGGCGTCTGTAGAGAAAGAAAACAGCTGGAGGAAAAGAAAGAAAGAACAGGAGACCCCCTACCCTCCCCCCACAGTGACTGCTGTCCCCAAATCGAGTGCGTCCGGTGGAATCCATGTGTTGGCAGCCCCAACTGTTGACAAAAAAACAAGCAGGCAGCTGGTGGAAGCTCAAATTCTTTATTCGTTGCCACAGTTACTAGCGAGTGGTTTGCAAGCACAGGGCACGTCTGGTGAAAAGTGCAGCGCCCCGTCAGGAGACAGGGGTGGCTGGGCATGACCGTCAGGGAGGACGGCCGATAGAAAACCGCCCCGCCATTTGCTCCGCCCAGCAATTCATACTTACCTGGCAGGGGAGATACCATGATCAGAAAGGTGGTTCACCCAGGGCGAGGCTTGGCCATTGCACGCCGGTCATGCTGACCCCTGCGAATTCCCCAAATGTGGGAATCTCGACTGCATAATTTCTGGTAGTGGGGGACTGCGTTCGCGCTCTCCTCTGAGCACAGTGGTTCAAGATAGAGTTTGTGCGGCAGTTCTACACATGGCAGGGGTAGTGCTGCTCTGTTCTGTGGCTGTGGCTTGTGCAGCGTTTTGCGCTCCAGGCAAGCAGCAAGCTTGGCATATTTGAGGAAGGTCTGCCTACCCATTGTTAGGGGTGTCTGCTCTGACGCGGCAAACAACGACTCGAATGGTCCTCTCTCAAAGCTGCTAGGCCAAGTCAAGGAACGCGCAAAGGGAGCCCCCGGTGGCTTTCGTTCGTCTAGCGGATGTGCCCTGTGGAATCTCAGAATCATATTTGCCGGCCGGCCGCTATTACTGACGGAACGAATGCAGACCGTGAAAGGTCGTCATTTTATTTGTCACTGGGTGAACGAACGCTTCTGCTCGGATCAGAGGTCACTTTGTTTCAAGAATTGCAATCTTTTGTAGACGTCTGTGGCATTTTGGGCCGAAGGACGATTCTAAACCAATCTGAACCAGGGGCAATGTCACTGCCAGCCATCTGTGGTTTCCCCGTCTCAGGAATGTAAGCTGTTTGCAGCGGGAGGTCGTTTAGTCAACGCTTTTGCTTTTGTTAGTGAAGTTCTGGTCCAGAACGTTTGTCGAGTGTTGTTCTTCAAGCCATGCCGTTTTAGCGCTGTGCTGATAGGCTGACGTAAAAAAAATAGAACATAAAATATAAAAGTCAAGAGTGAAAAGCACGCAGCTCTAGGCAAACAGGGTCCAAATCGTAGCAAAGCAGCAGGTCGACATGCCAGAATAGATCAAATCAACAACTAACCAGAGAAACACGGCGTCTGTAGAGAAATCTCTGTAGTGGAATCTCAGAATCATATTTGCCGGCCGGCCGCTATTACTGATGGAATGAATGCAGACCGTGAAAGGTCGTCATTTTATTTGTCACTGGGTAAACGAACGCTTCTGCTCGGATCAGAGGTCACTTTGTTTCAAGAATTGCAATCTTTTTTAGACGTCTGTGGCATTTTGGGCCAGCGGACGATTCTACACCAGGGGCAATGTCACAATGTCACATCTGTGGTTTCCCCTTCTCAGGAATGTAAGCTGTTTGCAGCGGGAGGTTGTTTAGTCAACGCTTTTGTTAGTGAAGTTCTGGTCCAGAACGTTTGCCATTTGAGCGCTGTGCTGATAGGCTGACGTAAAAAAATAGAACATAAAATATAAAAGGCAAGAGTGCAAAGCACGCAGCTCTAGGCAAAGATGGTCCGAACTATAGCAAAGCAGGAGTTCGACATGTCAGAATAGATTAAATCAACAACTAACCAGAGAAACACGGCATCTGTAGAGAAAGAAAAGCTTGCAGAGGGCTGAGGTGAAGTGCGTAGAACTTGTCTGAGGTTGAAGTGTCATGACACATGAAGTGTGCCACCTTCCGGCGATCCTCTGAAGAATGTGCTTTCTTTGTCTGCGTCAGAGACAGACATAATCTTTTTAGGCTCAAAGCCGCTGGCAGTCATGTGGCCACAGGGGCATTAGATATATACTCACGTGCGTTGCAATGGCTGTCCGGACGTCAGTGAAGGTGGGTTTGCCTGGAAGCCCCATGCTGGTCCACGCAGATTGAAAATATTTGCTCAGGGTCCGGCAGGCACTGGCTCTGGAGGTAGAACCTCTGGAACCAGCTGTATTCTTCATTGTTGAGAGATAACTGAGCAGCGCCGAAGGATCTGTTTGTCTTATGTGAGGTGATCTGACCATGGAACACAGTGAGTGAGTGAGTGAGTGAGTGAATACTACTGGTGGCCCACACCCGCAGAGCCAAGGAGTCACACTCACGTTGATGACATAGGCTGTCCCATCGGGGCTTCGGGAGGCCTCTTCCACCTCCTGAATGGTCAGATTCTGGAACACGCCACAAGGTGCCCTGAGATGGAGGTCAGGTAAGCTGTGAGGAAGCCTTAGACTTTTCCAACACATCTCATTCACCATGCTGGTGGTGCCCCAAAGCGGAAATTTATATATATAAAAAAAATTAATTTTTTCTGGGGCATCAACAGGTCTTAGTTAAACCAGTCCTCAGTGTACCCGCTACCCCCACCTTCCCAATCAAAGGCGGAGGGGAGCGAGTACACGACTTGGGCTGGTTTAGCTAAGAGCTGTTGGTGCCCCAGAAAAGAAATGTAAAAAAAAAAAAAAAGGAGGGTCAGTGTTTCCACCACCTTGGAAGAGGGTGGTGGAAAGTCTGACCGGCTGACATAACACTTACCTAGAAGGGCGGGGATTTTTCTTCCAGCCGTCTGGTGACAGCGAACCAGGCTGGCTTTGGAAATCAATCTGCCTGCTTTCGCCTGCTTCGTTCGCACCTTGTGCACCACAACATTCCGGCGTATGCCCTGAATGAGAGCCCTCAGCTCCCTGCGAATCAGCACCAGGGCGGTGTTGGAGAGGCAGCAGGCGGCCTGTGGGGTTTCCGATAGGTAATTGAGGAACTGGGCCACATTCTTGAAGTAATGCTGCCTGGTGGGCTCGGCCATGCACCTTTGGCCCAGAAGAGCAGTCCAAGCTCGGATCCGCGCTGTCTGGTTTAATAGGAAACTTTCTGGATGGGCATTCCCTTTCGCCATATACCCTAGGAAGGCCTTGATCCTTGTAAGTTTCCAGGCAATGTTGTTTCAAAGACGAGCGGTGGGGTCGCTGCCCAGTTGGAAACCCTAGAACTCTTCCAAGAGTTGGTCTGCAGAACAGGGACGAAAGTCAAAGGTCAGCCGTAATGATATACCACCACCACCACCAAGCCCAACAGAACCCATACTCAACTGAGGGCTGGAACGTGGTCTGGGTATGGATACTTTTGTGGGTCGTAGACCTCCAGGGTGCCAGAGGGCGTAACGGGGGAGGATGGTGCTGGTGCAGGAGAAGACCTTCTTCTTCTTCTTCTCCTCCCTCCCCTCCGCAACTCCCTATACTGCCGTGTGAATTTGCCCAGGGTGCACCTCACATCGTCCACCTGCCTTCTGAGGTCTGAGAGCTGGGCCTGGATGCGCTCTGTAGCAAGCCTGCAGCGGGGGTCGGCGCACGGACGCCCGGCGTCGGGGTCCTGCTCGTCCTCCTCCTCCGACGACGCTAGTCAAGAGATGACGGGAACCGGCAGGTGAGTGGACTGCAACCACCACAAATCCTGGCTTACCTTCCGGTGCTTTGCTCTGTCCATGGCCTCCTTCCGGGCCGAGGCAGAGAGCTCCGAGTGCTGCTTTAGGTGTCTGTCTAGCCAGGCCGGCGTCCTCCGACAGCCGGGCACCGGACACGGCGTCTTCCGTGTGTCCACACGGCCAGCGAGAGCAAGAGCCTTCTCTCGTCCCGGTTCGTCACCTTGTAGCCGCCGACAGGTAAGGTGAGAGCCGGCTGTAGACATTGAGACAGAGCACACATTCGGCCATGACCGTCCGAGACCAAAGGGGGAAAGCCTGGGAAATGCCGGGGAAAGAGACCCACACACCACGTGGAGCTGTTCAAAAGGAGACGGCGGAGGCGTCCACTTCCGCGTCACGGCGCTGGTGGACCTACTTAAAGGGGCCGACACCCCCCACCCCACCCCCCCCGCGCCTGGGGTGTTAGCCCATGCCTTCAGATCCTTTTAGCCAACCGAGCTTTTCAATGCCAATTTTAGAAGCTGTTACGACTTTTGGGGGACTTGTGCTTTTTCAAAATAAGTCTGTCCCATCAAACACGCACCGTTTTGGGCAGCTTCAACTGCGCCTAGCCGTGGGAGCTTTTGCACGGCTTTTCCTTTCCTCTTTCACCTTTCAAGGGAACCATATGAGCCCCATCGAACATGCACCATTTCAGGGCAGCCTCACTGCGCCAGCCGGCTTTTTCTCTTTCCTTTCCACAATGGAACCACAACCATTATAACCATTATACCAAACCGGGTACCACACAGACAAGAGAGGAGGGGGGCCTGGAGCCAACCTAGACCCGTAGCCTGCACCACTGGCCCCGGCTTGTTTTACCCCGATGGAGACTACCAAGCCTCGCAAACCAACCCCCACCTGCCCGGAGGGGAGCGGGGGCAGGGGCCCAAGAGGCAGCGGGGATAAACCCGGGGAGCGGGCGGGCTTGCAGGCCGGCGGACGCAGCACACACAGGGGCCCGGAGACCCAGCCAGACCCGTAGCCTGCACCACTTGCCCCGGCTTGTTTCACCCCGGCGGAGGGGGCAGAGGCGCGGGCCAAGAACCAGCAGGGGGGGGAAGAGGGTTAAACCCAGGGGATCGGGCAGGTGGGCAGAGCAGCGGACATGCTCGGTTGAAACCAGACGGGCCATCTGGGTTCTCTCCCACTGAAAGAGTCTCACCCTTTCCGGGGCCGAACTCTAGGCTCAGAGGGCCCTGGGGCTATTGGCTTCCAAGCCCCCCAGCCCCCGAAGCCAGACCCGCTCTGCCCGAGGGGGCTCACCCTTTCCGGGGTCAAACTCTAGGCTCAGAGGGTCCTGGGGCTATTGGCTTCCAAAACCCCCAGTCCCCAAAGCCAGACCCGCTATGCCCGGGGGGCTCACCTTTTCTGGTGCAAGCTCCAGCTTCGTAGGAGCCCTGGATTGACACCTGATCTTCAGCAGTGCCGTGGCACCCCACACTTAAGCCAAGGAGCACAGACTTAGCTAATTGCACGTGCCAGGCAGACATATTGTTGGTGACCCACCTGGCTCTGGTGCACCACCCACTCCCCCGTGCTACCATCTGCAGATATTAAACTTCAAAGGTAGCTGGGGTGTATCAGCCTTGCCCAGTTCCACCACCTGACACCGTTTAGTTTTTTGAGGTGGCAAAGGTACACAAACGGCACGTAGTTCTAACAACAGTTAACATAAGACTTCCGTATTTGCCATGCACCTGATGGACGGCAAGTGGCGGCGGTCGGACGCACTTGCTAGGGCAGCTTCTAATGTCTGAACGCCCTGGATGGACATCCCCTTCCAGGGCCAAAGTGGCTGCCAGCCTTGGCGGGAATCAGACCCTCATTCTGGGCCAGCTTCTAATGTCTGAACGCCCTGGATGGACACCCCCTTCCAGGGCCAAAGCGGCTGCCAGCCTTGGCGGAGAATCAGACCCTCATTCTGGGGCAGCCTCTAATGTCTAAACGCCCTGGATGGACACCCCCTTCCAGGGCCAAACCGGCTGCCAGCCTTGGCGGGAATCGGACCCTCGTTCTGGGGCAGCATCTTATGTCTGAACGCTGTGAATGGACACCCCCTTCCAGGGCCAAAGCGGCTGCCAGCCTTGGCGGGAATCGGACCCTCGTTCTGGGCCAGCATCTAATGTCTGAACGCCCTGGATGGACACCCCCTTCCAGGGCCAAAGTGGCTGCCAGCCTTGGCGGGAATCGGACCCTCGTTCTGGGGCAGCTTTTTATGTCTGAACGCTGTGGATGTACACCCCCTTCCAGGGCCAAAGCGGCTGCCAGCCTTGGCGGGAATCTGACCCTCGTTCTGGGCCAGCTTCTAATGTCTGAACGCCCTGGATGGACACCCCCTTCCAGGGGCAAAGCGGCTCCCAGCCTTGGCGGGAGAATCAGACCCTCGTTCTGGGGCAGCTTCTAATGTCTGAACGCCCTGGATGGACACCCCCTTCCTGGGCCAAAGCGGCTGCCAGCCTTAGCAGGAATCGGACCCTCGTTCTGGGGCAGCTTCTTATGTCTGAACGCTGTGGATGGACACCCCCTTCCAGGGCCAAAGCGGCTGCCAGCCTTGGTGGGAATCGGACCCTCGTTCTGGGCCAGCTTCTAATGTCTGAACGCCCTGGATGGACACCCCCTTCCAGGGCCAAAGCGGCTGCCAGCCTTGGCGGGAATTGGACCCTCGTTCTGGGGCAGCTTCTAATGTCTAAACTCCCTTTATGGACACCCCCTTCCAGGGCCAAAGCCGCTACCAGCCTTGGCGGGAATTGGACCCTCGTTCTGGGCCAGCTTCTAATGTCTGAACTCCCTTGATGGATACCCCCTTCCAGGGCCAAAGCGGCTGCCAGTCTTGGCGGGAATCTGACCCTCGTTCTGGGGCAGCTTCTAATGTCTGAACGCCCTGGATGGACACCCCCTTTCAGGGCCAAAGCGGCTGCCAGCCTTGGCGGGAATCGGACCCTTGTTCTAAGGGCAGCCAGCCTGGCCAAAAGCCCTCTGGTTCGTTGAACCGCAAAACCGTCAAAACCTAAGTCCTCTATTTGACGCTGTCACCGAAAACAAATGGCAGGTCAGAGACAATTGGTGTCGGGCATGTGCCTTCAGGCACGGGATGTTCCGGCACGTGAGCCGGGAAAGGTGGTCTCCTGTCGGGAATGGCCTGGCGGGCTTGGGCCTGGGTCAAAGCAAGTCCACCGGTGAGGGTCATCGTCATTCCTTCTGACTACCGCTCACACCCACCGTCTTCCAACCGGACTTTGTCATTTCAGGCGCTCGCTATAAAGACCATCCCCCAAGAAAGACCCCCCCCACCACCACCACCACCAAAAGACCCCCCATCCCCTAAGTTGGGTTTTCCAAGTAGCAAAGAAAGATCCACCATCCCCCAAACGGACTTAGTCATTTTCAGAGACCCCCGCCATCCCCCAAGTGAGAGTTGGTTGTTGCAGGTAGCAAAAAAGACCCGTAAAAAAGTTTTTTTACAAAAAGATCGGTATGTTTTCAGCGAAGAAAGGTTATTAAAAAAGTATGTTTTCTTACAAAGGCCACGATGTCGACACAGAGCAACAAGGTGCACGTTGGTTGCCAGACAGAACCTTTACAAATGTCTTTACACAGTGTTGGTACGCAGTTGTCATTTAGGACCCGTCAGCCCAAACACAGGAGTACAAGTATGTTAAAGTTTCTCTGTTTTTTTTTAAGTTGCAGAAAGAGATACGTGTTTTGCAGTCTTTATAAACGTGTACTTAGATTAATCTTAAAATTACAATCTAGGTGTCCAGACAACAGTATCCAGTTTTGAACTGATCATACCATCAGCCTTCTCTTCTGCATTTATGACTTCGACACCCCTCAAATTCTCATTAAAAAGACCTCGTCTGGAGCTGGAGGAGGAGGAGGAGGAGAAAGAGGCCGAAGTAGGGATGCACCGATGCCATTTTTTTGGAACCGATCCGATCTCGATACCAAAATTCTGAACATCGATCGATACCAATCCGATCCCGATACTGTGCCGTTTTTTTGTCCCCCTTTTTTTTTGTCCCTAACGCTTTTTGCGTTGAGACTGAGAGGTGCATCTTTTGAATGGTTTACTAATGTTTTGCCGTTGCGCGCTATGTACGCTCGAGCCGAAATGTTACCTCAGTTGCATCTTTTTCATTCTTTAATCAAATGAAAGCAGAGGCGGGGTTTTCTTTGAGGTGACAGCAGTGTTTGTGTTGTCAAGACAACTATGGCAAGCTTTTAATGATGGAGGAGAGACTTGTGGTCGCTGTTTCAAGTCATTCAAAGCTGTATGACTTTACAAATTTTGAATTTTGAAATGCAATTAAAAATTACTGACAGGAACACTCGCGCACAATATGGCTCAGCTGATTCAGTCGTTTCCTAGTCACATAAAAAAGGGCACCGCGCTCCTTTTTTCCTTGTCATCAATAAAGGCAGTGCGGTGCGCCTCGCGTTTTTGGAATGGAAAAGCACGTGCAGTAACAGTAACGTGCAACCACACGTGCCTACACATTGTCTTTCATTACACGCAGACCGCGCACACATGAACCGCAAATGAGACAGAGGAAACAAGTCATAATCATAATTAAATACATTATCTTTAAACTAATGAATTCTATTAACATGTTGACAGGGAATTTTTAATAAAATAACAGGACAACAGGAGCGATCTATTTGAGGTAGCCTAATATTTTTATTTGATGGAAGAAAAAAACATGATTGGACAAACAGCCTGATTCACTGATCACAAAACACTGATTCAGTCAATGTTTTCGTTTTGTAATTTAAATTTGTCATTTAAGGGAAAGATCTAGAGCAGGATTTATTTTAATCTTTTTGTTTAGTTTATTCTGTGTTTCTATGCTGAAAACACAGCAGGTGAAGACGCTCTATTATGTTCTGTATGCTGTTCGCATGTTAAAATAAATAAGTATTTTAAAATGTAATATTGGCAACGCAGTGGCGCAGTAGGTAGTGCTGTTGCCTCACAGCAAGAACGTCGCTGGGTCGCAGGTTCGAACCTCGGCTGGGCTGGGTCAGTTGGCGTTTCTGTGTGGAGTTTGCATGTTCTCCCTGCGTTCGCGTGGGTTTCCTCCGGGTGCTCCGGTTTCCCCCACAGTCCAAAGACATGCAGTACAGGTGAATTGGGTAGGCTAAATTGTCCGTAGTGTATGAGTGTGAATGTGTGTGTGTGGAAATTCCCAGAGATGGGTTGCGGCTGGAAGGGCATCCGCTGCGTAAAATCGTGCTGGATAAGTTGGTGGTTCATTCCACTGTGGCGACCCCGCAAGGGACAAAGCCGACAAGAAAATGAATGAATGAATGAATGAAAATGTAATATTTAATGTGTCACACAAAATAGGCACGTCAATTTTTTTTTTTTAAATAATATTTTAATATTAATCCGTTAACGGCTAACATTTGGTTAATGAGCCAAAATTAATCGAAATGAGCAGTTTCTATAGCTCTGGTGCTAAACTCAAATAATATATCTTCTTTAGTAAAAAATAACATACCTATGGGTATACATGACAGACGGCACAATCAAACTAAAACATGTTTGCTGTGAAGGCTACATTATTTGAGCATTCGTTGTGATATTGTCCTTTTCTTTTTAATATTCATTTTTTTTCTTTGAAATCTGCATATGCTATTGACATCGTTGGTAAAATAATCAGCCTTTTATTAAATGTATTAATTTTATTAAATTAAAGTCTGATATTTTCCTGCAGGTTTGATGCAGATTAATCTAAACCGTCTGATGCCAGTTTTACTTAATAGCCTAATCCCTCTCCAAATCTCGCCGTGAGTGAGACGGAGAAAGTTCAAAGCAAGGTTCGCTTATATCAGCGCCAAAACACAAACAGACATTTGCAAAACAGCAGCTCAAATGGAAGAAATAACTGCGTTGAGGACCTGTCCAATGCATTATTGAGGCTTTTTAATTAAACATTTCAGGTAGGCCTACTTTGTGTGTGAAGAGCAGGTAATAGGCCTAACCGTCTCCACTCCAGTATTGTGAATGCGATCTGATCTAACAGACGCAGCAGCGCAAACATGTAGAAACATGATGAAATGAACTCCTGCTGCAGGTCAAAATGAACCCATTTAATGCAAAACTAAATGCATTTCTCCACTAATTATTTAAACTAACAGGAACAAATAGTCTTAGAGAAAGTTTTTCCTGTTGTCAAATGCGACAAGCAGATTGAATTGTGAATGAATGGAGAATGATTGACAGGTGCAGCCGCGCAGCAGCGGGAAGCGCTGAACTGAACATGAATTTAAACACTTAAATATTCATATGTACTCATTAAACTGTAGAACGGCTTCAGAACATTTGGGATATAGTGGGCCTACATGACAACGTTCTAGTGTCTTAAATAGGCTTCATGGATTAGTTGGCTTATAAACACAGAATACAGTATAGCGCACGCACAAGATCGGATTTGGATCGGTACCAGCTGGCCGATACCCGATCCAGCAAAAATATGCGATATCAAACAGATATCCAATCCAAGTATCGGGATTGGTGCATCCCTAGGCCGAAGAGACTCTAACAGAGTCAAAGATTATAGCCCAAGACTCTGATGTGACATTTGACTCTGCAGAGGAAGACACGTCTGCAACTGAACCAACAGACTTGTCGTGAGTTTATGCATTATGTAAATTATTTACAAGTTTGTGTATTGTCATCATAACAGGCATCATCATTTTTACTTAATTACATGTATTTATTTTTTACAGAATCCAAGCATGCCCAGTTCAAAACATAGCCAAGTTCATTGTCTATGAAACATGCCTCATGGAGCTCTTCAGTGACTGCTCAGTGTGTCAGAGGAGGTGTGATGTAAAGTCACAAAGGCTTGGGACATTTCTTAGCGTAGAGCAAGTCTGCCCACACTGTGAATTTGTGAGAAATTGGAACAGTCAGCCAATTATTGGTAGTACTCCAGCTGGCAACCTGCATCTTTCTGCTGCAGTCTATTTAAGCGGTGCTTCATTTTTTGTAGTTGAAAAGGTAATTATCTATCAAATAATTTATCACCTTTCTTTTACAAACACAATATCAGAATCAGTTTTATTTCCAAGTGTGCTTCACACACACAAGGAATTTGTTTTGGCAACAGAAGCTTTCAGTGTACATAAAGTGACAAGTGACAACACAAAATTAAATATGAGAAAAGAAAAAGACGATAAACATTAGACATTGAACAGATGCAGTTAGTCAAAAAGATCTTGATGTTGAATTGTATGTACAGATTTGTTATAAATATACAGGTTGTAAGGTGCTGTGTACAAATGCGTGTAAGAAAGTATTGCATTGTATATTGTTATAAGGTGCTGTGTACAAGTGCGTATGAGAAAGTATTGCACATTAATTGCACAGTAGGGGAATATTTAACTGTTCATGAGGTAGATGGCCTGAGGAAAGAAACTTTTCCTGTGTCTGGCTGTTTTTGTGCTTGGTGCTCTGTAGCGCCGACCAGATGGCAACAGTTCGAACAGATAGTGTGCTGGGTGTGAGTCGTCCAGAGTGATTTTGCGAGCCCTTTTACTCACTCTGGAAGAGTACAGTTCTTAAAGTGTAGGAAGGGCAGTGCCAGTGATTCCTTCAGCAGTCCGGACTATTCGCTGTAGTCTACGGAGGTCGGTTTTGGCAGCTGAGCTGAACCAGACGGTGATTGAAGTGTGCAGAGGATGGATTGGATGACAGCTGAGTAGAACTGTACGAGCAGCTCCTGTGGCAGGTTGAACTTCCTCAGCTGACGAAGGAAGTACAGTCTTTGCTGGACTTTCTTCACAATAGAGTCTATGTGAATGTCCCACTTCAGATCCTGAGAGATGGTGGTGCCCAGGAACCTTAATGACTCTACTGCAGCCACAGTGCTGTTCATGATGGTGAGTGGGGGGAGTGCAGGGGGGTTTCTCCTAAAGTCCACTATCATCTCCACTGTTTTGAGCGTGTTCAGCTCCAGGTTGTTGTATCTGCACCATAAAGCCAGTCGCTCCACATCAGTTATGTCTCAGAGTGTACATTGTACAATATCATTGTTCTAAAAATTCACCTCTCTGTTGTCAGGTATTTGCTGCAATGAAGCTACAAATTTTTAAATATGATTCATTTCGTCGACATGCAAGAATTTGCATTGAACCTGCTATTGTCCACAAGTGGAGAAATTGGCAAAGTGAAATGCTAGAACAGCTCAGTCGAAGAGACAATGTTATCGTTGGAGGAGATATGAGGGCTGACTCACCAGGTATTTAGACAAAAGTTTAATTTATAATTAAATACTGTTTAATAATAAAAAGGAATATGTAATACATTACAAGTATTCCAAAAATGTCTTTAAAATAATTATGTATGGTTTGTTCTTGAAGGTCACTCTGCCAAGTATGGGAGTTATACAATGATGGACCTTGCAACTAACACAGTGGTGGACCTACAGTTAGTCTAGGTAATACAGAAGAGTGTTATGTGAACTAGCATAATTTTGTTTTTGGTGGAAAATGTGTAATTTTAATTTTATTTTTTTCTGTCATTTAACAATTTAATAGAGTAATGAGGTGGGGGGCAGTTACCATATGGAAAAAGAAGGCCTGAAGAGAAGCCTTGACCTGTTGGATGCTCGCTGTGCCTGTCTAGAATGCATCATCACTGACAGTCATCCTCAAATACAGAAATATCTCAGGGACCGAAATGTCACTCAAGTTTATGATGTGTGGCACATTGAGAAAGGTATGTAATTTAGTAGTCACCCATTTACTTTAAATCAACTTGCCATTTACAGTTCTTGCATTTGTATTATTATTTTTGGTGTTGTTGTCATTTTTTTCTAGAATTTACAAACATTTCCAAAAAACTGGACAAGATATGCCAGTTAAAGGGGTGTGAGAAGTTACGTAAATGGTTGCGTAGCATCAAAAACCACATCTACTGGACTGCTGCATCATCCACAAATGGTCCTGAAAGAGTGGCAAAGTGGACCTCTATCTTGAACCATGTACAAGACAAACATGTACATGAAGACCCCAATTTTCCAGCTTGTCTGCATCCTCCATGGATAAGCAGAGACAAGAACAAATGGCTGTCAGCTGGTAAGTTGTATACAGACAAATAAAATATTTTTCTTGATAAAACTAATGCAAAACAGATCTTGTTTCTTTGTTCAGTATTGTTTTCACTTCAGACTTAAATAACTTAAGAACATTTTTACTTGTTTAGCAACGTTGCCATTCTACAAGCTTAAGAAAGTTCTCGCTAACAAGAGAATATTGAAGGATGTGGCCAAGCTAAGTCCTCACCTCCAGACGTCAATAGTTGAAACTTTCCACAGCGTCATACTGCGGTTTGCACCCAAAAATGTGGTATTCTTATTACTGGAGATGCTATGCAGGTATAGTCACTGATCAGAATTTTATATTTACAGTGTCATACAGTCCTGTCATGGTACGTCATTTACATTTTTCTTTTTGTTAGACTGTACTTGGCTGCACTGCATTATAATGAAAATGCCGAGCGTCCCCAGGCCACATCAGCAACTGGTAGACCCCTTTACAAGCTTGCTTTCCCAAAGGCAAAGAAAGGAGAGTATAGGGTCAGAGAAGTGAAGACGCAACAAATGTTCGGTATGTATATAAATACTATTATTATTAATACTTCAACAAACAAAAAAATGGAATTGCACTTAACATTCACAATACACTTTCACTACTCACAATACACAATTAAAATAGTAACAAGAAAACCGTTATATTGCACAGGTTATGTAGAAGAGCTGCTGGACCTCATCTTCAGTGAAGTCTTTGTGGACCCGGCACCTTATGTTGATGAGGTGTTGGGAATCCACATACCCACCTGCTCTATTATCAGCCTAAGATGGAGGAAGCCATCTCC